>MU228120.1:872496-884646 GCA_018584345.1 Thuja plicata | reverse complement strand
TGTGATTATTTGATTTCTTTTGATGCTATTTGGTTTTGGTTTTAGTTCTGAGTTGTTTGGTTCCTTTGGTTGCTTCAGGTATGGAGTGTGTTGAGTCTAGAGTCGTTGCTAGGAGCCTTGATCAGGATCAGGTTGTGAAGATTCAACACCTTGTCAGAGAGCTTAATGACCTCATTGATGGAGGAGTTCGAGCCTTCCAATCCCAAGATTTTAGGGATGTAGTTTATAAGGCTGTGTTGGTTGAACAATATCATGTAAACCAACAGAGTAAGAAACTCTCTCAGGGTCGTAGTGGTCATTCTTCATATAGGAAATTTTGTAACCATCAGCGCATCAGGCATTTTTATGCTAACAAGCGCAGTCAGATAGTTTAGCTAGCACAAAGTGTGTATCAGGATGTCAATAGGGGTAGTGTTCAGCAATCTAGAGCACCTTCAGTTAGAGGAGGTGGTAGTGGAGGAGCTTGTTTCACCTGTGGTCAGTTTGGCCACATTGCGGTGAATTTTCCATAGCGTGCTTCTCATTTTTCTGAGCAGAGACCTGCGACTTCCGAACCTACAGTTGGGAATATCGGTAGATCTCATGTAGCATATGCAGCCTTGGATTATCATCCTCCAATGTATCATCCTCCTGTGATTGGGTCTACAGGTAGAGGACCTGCAATTGGGTTTCAGTTTCTTGAAGTGGGGAATGACCCTCAAAGTTTGAACCAGAGAGCAGGGAAAGGTCCTATGGGATCTACACGTTGAGTCTTATGTGACTCATTAGGATGCTTCATGTTTATGGGAGTTATATCCCTATTTGTTTCAGGCTTCTAGAAGTAAGCCTAATCCTAGGGGGGTGGATGTAATACCCACCCATGTTTTTCTTTTAGTTTATGATGTCGTACTCTTTTAGGCATTGGTTCAGTTGATTGGCCGAATTCTTTTAGGCTACTTTAAGGAGAGCTATTATTGTTTCATTTGATGATGTTACTTGATTATGATGTTATGGTTTATCATATGCATAGATAGATGTGATGATGTTTTCATGTTGATATTATATGTTGATTTCATTTTATGATATACTTACCCCATACTTGCATGTGTATGGTTGTTTATATGTTGATTGTACTTGTTGATGTGTTGTTGTGGTAGAGGACGAAGGCGTAGTTACTTGCTTTGCAAGATCCACACGTCCGACTGATCCCTATCATTATTTGTGATATTATGTTGCATGTACATGCGTGTTCTTTTGGTGACAAGATTGCAGGTACAGGGCATCATCTTCCCTGAATTGGCAAGAGTGAGCATGCCCATAAATATTCATCTCAATGGTAAAGAGGGGAGGTAACATACAGATCTAAAACCCTAACCTAAGCCTAAATCATCATAATGTTGGATGAGTTTTAGTATGACTACCTTATCCGAATTTGTCTAGGTTGACAAAATTTGAATACCCTTTCTCCTGAGTATGTATGTGTTTTGCATGTGTTTGCTTTTAGGTATTTTTGGATTATTGAGTGATTTTCTATATTCTGTGATTTAATGGATTATAGTTGAATTAATTATTTAATTATATCCTAAGTTTATTTGAAATAATTAATTAAATTGAAATATTTGAATATTTTGATTTAATTAAATATTTAATTGAAAACTATAGTAAATGTGCTTATATGATTAATTAAATAGTTGGTTGCATGTAATATTGTTACATAAATATTTAATTTATTTAATTTAATATTTTATTAATTGCATGTGCATGAATGTGTTGAAAAAGTATTTTCAAATTTGAATAGCTCAACTTGTTATTAGGAGTCAAAGTTGAGTTGTGGCAATAAAGATATTTTATTTATTTAATTTGGATCTACTTTCAATTTTAAGTAGAGTTATTTTAGGGATTGAATGTGGAGTTGTCATGAGGGTTTGCACAATTAGGGGAAGTTGATTCTCTTTAAGAGAATCCTCCTCTCATTTCCCTCATAACAAGTTTTTGGATTTGGAGAGCTCTTGGTGATTTTGGGGTTTTTGAAAGATTGTGGATTGTTGTGGATCCTTGTTGCTTTGAATTTTTTAGGATTTTTCTTACTTGTGTGTGTGCTTGGATCTTCATAGTTGCCAGATCTGTGGTCGAATTGTGCTTGAAGGGTTTTAGAATTGCTTCCACCTTCTAATCCACATTCCTTCATTTCTAGCATTGGAATCAAGGTAGGTTTCATTTGTCATGTGTGATTTCAATTTTGTAAATCTGAGGTTTTCAATGTTGACTAAGTGCATGTTCGTTATTTTGGCTTTTAAATGGCTTATTGTTGTTTCTATACTTTCGGTTGTTTGTTAAAACCCTAGATCTGAATTTCTTTCATTCTATGTATTCTTAGCATCGTAGGGTTATGCTGTCAAAATTTCAAGAAGAAATTCTCTCTAGATCTATTAGAAAATGAAAAATTAATCCTTTGTATAGTTTAAACTATAGAGAAAATTAAATTTATGGTTTATTGATGTTTCGATATTTTCGGGGTTCATGAGAAGCTTAGATCTATCATTTTCATATTAATATGGTTCTTAGCATAGTACCCTTATGTTGTCGAAAATTTCGTGAAAAGATTTCTTCTAGAACTCCTAGAAATCAAAAAATCAATCCTGCCTATAGTCCTAACTGTAGAGGAAATTAAATATTTGGTTGCTTTGGAATTTCATTGGGAAAAATTTAAATAGTTGAAAAAAAAAGAGGTCTCTGTATAAAATACAGACTGGTGAAAAGTTTAAAAATTACACAGAAAAAAATAAATCCACCTTTCTTGGTTTCCGTTTTCGGATTTTAACATTAAAAAAAAAATTCAAAAATGAATTTCGTTTAAGAAAAAACGTACTAACAAATGTTAATAAAAAAATTTAAAAAAAAAATATCATAAAGTGGGGGGGGGTGGGACCCCATCCCCACACCCCACCCCGCGCCTTTGAAAGCGCGCAGCACTAGTGTTGCTGGCGGTGTACCGTCGAGCCGGCCGGTCGCCATCGGCTATGAAACCCACGGGGGGGGGGAACCGCATGGGTCCCCCCACCTAAACTTGTTTAAAGTTTTGTTTATTTTTTAGAATTTTGTTTATAAAAAAATAAAACAAATATTATATATTAATTTGCATTCGGTTTTTTTTTAATTAGATTTTTATTTGATATTAAAGTTAGTTAATATTTAATTTGAGTTTTGATTTGTTTTATTAAACAATTTATAATATATATTTTTAAATATATATATCTATTAATTTGTATTATGAGTAGTTTATATTATATCGATCTTATAATAGGACTATTTAATAATATTTTTAATTGTTAATTTGTTTGCTTTTAATTTTTATTAATATATGAATATTAATTTTAATTAATAGATGTATTATTGTTAATTTTTATTAAGTACGTAATTGTTTTAATTTAAGTTAATCAATAAGGATTGTAATCTTAAGTGATTGGAGACTATAGGTTTCGACAATTAAGTGATATAATTAATGATTATTATGATAGATTATTTAATTACTAGAGGTAGATTTAAATGGAGTTAATGCAAATGATCTTGATTATTTCAGATTAAGTGATTGTCTAAATGGAAGTTAAGTTCGCGATATCTATGAATGATTAAATGCTTATAGTTCATTTTTCAGTCTTTTGAGACATTATGTTTCTATGCATCTATATGGTTTTCGTTTGCTTACATGTGTTATTTTTGGGGGCATTAGATGACCTAGGATGTATACAGAGGCCATGGGAAGTGTTTATAATCCTGTTACTTTATGACGTGTGTGTTATCAGTTATTACCCTAAATCGACCATGTGACTCTTTCGATTCTATTATATGTTTGTGTACCTATGTGACCGTTCATGATTGTAGGGGATACTAGATTTGGGATACACTAGGGTTGTGACCTATGCTAAATTTGTTAGGATCTTTGAGCCTAGGGTAGGTTACCTAGATGTGTAGTAGGGGGTGGCTTGCAATAAGTTCTATGTCCGTAACTGATTACTGGATTGTTTATTGTAGAGTTTCTTAATAAGTGATAACTAAAGACATATTGTGAGATATTAAAATGAATTAAAAAATATGATTCTCCTCACCCATGCTTGAGTGCTAGTAAAGACTGAGATGGAGGTTGAGATAGTGCTTGCCCCCTTACGAGACGCGGGTTCTGGCATAGTTACTAGCTTTTTTAGTTTGAGAGGTCGTTGGCTCGGTGTATGGTCACTTAGGTGCCAGAATCCATTGGGATTATCAGTGCTGAACTTAAGGGTTAGACGTATATGATGACACATTCCTTTACACATGCTAGATTTCCTACATTGTTAGTTGCCTCTGGGTTAGTGAGTCTTACCTATCATGATGATTAGTATACCAAATTAGAGAGCTATCAAGATCCCTTGCTTAGTGGTTATTCATTCTTGATTTTGGATATCCGATTGGGATCTGTTGTTATCTCATCGGCACAGTGGGGTGGACCTTTGTGGTTTCACACGGATGGGTGGTAGTGATTCTTTACCCATTGAGATTCGACGTCCTTGTACCAGGTGCTTGATGGTTCTTTGTAGATGAGCTATATTTGTTACTTTATCATTTATTATGTAATTTCATTATTGTAATCTTATATTAGAGTATCGCATGTGATACCTATTCTGGATATTTTATATTAAGTAGATTAGAGTGATTACCACATACCCTGCGGCATGTGCAGTAGATGTGAGTTTATAGTGGTTTCATGGTTGTCCATGAGGATTGTAATTATGGTTATATAAGTTGTATTTGTTATGTTTAATCAGATGGTATCTTTTGTTATATTGTTAGTTGTGTTTTGTTTTAAGTAATTCAACGTCATTGAACCCTTGAGTTGTGTAATCTATGTGAGTGTAAGACGTGTGTATAAATGGTAATTGCTTCCGCATTAATATATGTTTCTTTACGTTAACTTTAAAAAAAAATATTAAGCACACATAGCATCATGTTCTAAGTTAATCTCTTTTGGGTTCCCTGGCAGGGTGTTACATGTTAGGTATAAGCGGTTTATCATCCAATTGAACATCTCAGTTCCACCACACTAAGGAAGTTGGGAAACTCAAACCATTATTGAGTGAATTTGGTTTGCCAGCACAAAAGAGGCAAAACTACTTGCCATGCCTTCCAAATTCTTTTCAATTGTTCAAAAGATTGAATCTTGAATTGTCTTTTGCTATCAAGTAGATGCCCACGCTTGTATCGTGGTGTGAATTTGGAAGTGAATAATATCCTTCTAGAAGTTGAACCCTATAGCAATCTTATTATCCTATTTGCCACCATACATTGCTTTTGTGTGGGGACTAGTGATACCGGTCACCTTGTTCTTTAGGTTGAATGCAGTGAGACCAAGCAGAAACATGCATCCCTTTATTATTAGTCCATTTGGTCCACAAGAAGTTTTTGATGTTTTTTAAGAGTTGATGGTAGAATGATTTAGACGGAAGTCAACATGGCAAAACGTTTATATGGTTTGCTATTACAATCTCGTTGGCAAATTGAATTTTGTCTGCTATTGAAAAAAAATCTATTTGTCCAAGATAGCAGTTTGTAGCTTTACTTTTAGCTTTTTAGATATCATTTCTACATATTGTTTAATGAAACTCTCAAACCGAAGGGGATTCCTAAGTACCTAGAAACAGAGTCATGTTTAAGCAACTTTCCTTCTAGGGGTATCTGCTTTGATGGAGGCCCAGAAGTCATTAAGTATTTTGTTTTATTCATTGACAACTCAGATCCAAAAGTAGCACAATCAACATTTAACATATTGAGAATATTAGATGTTACTTCAGCTGAGTTTTGCAAGAACATATTTTCATCAGCAAAATGGGAGTTTAGTTTCCCAATAAAGCCAAACAGTGAAATGATTCTAATCAAATTATGCTATGCACATCTTGTAGGAGATAAGCAAGGGCATTAATGGTGAGCATGTAAACGTAAGGTGCTAGTAGACATTCTTGGTTGATGGACCTTTGAAGAGGGAATGATTCAGTTAAGAGACTCATTTATGGCTATTCAAACATTGGCATCTTTAAACAGAAGTTTAATATGTAAGAAAATTATTTGATCAAATCCCAACCATTTGGGCATTTTATAATTAACTGTCATCTAATACTATTTTAGGCTTTATCAAAATCTTATTTGACCAGATCATTTTAAGAACACTGTTGTGCTCCTTCAGCTGTCTCCCAAGCAAAGAATATTATCTACAATGAATCTCTTGATTGATCGTCTTAATGTGTTTTTCTGTAGCTTTAGCTATGATCCTGAATGAAGTGTTAAGGATTGTACTCAATCCCCATCCTGAAACAGTTTCATGATTATTACCTTTAAAAAGAAATTTAGTTAATCCCCGGTTGATGTTGGCCCCGAGAGAAACATTCTCAAAGGGTTTGAAGTACTTTGCAAAGGACTTTAAAATTTAATCAGGAAGCCCATCTATACTTGGGCTTTTCTCATTAGACATGGCTTCTAAAGTTTCGTCAAACTCTTCAATTGTAACGAGTATATATAGGAATTGTTCTTGTTTCTTGTCACTTAATATGAATAATCAGTTGTGCGTAAGACACTGAAAGCGCTAAAGAAGTTTTTAACGCTCATTTTTTAATCATCTTTGCAGATAACTGTCAATCAGTCTCCAACTTGTTTATATATTGTTTGTTTAATTAACATGTCATTAAATTTCTCTAGTCCTAATTATGTTACTGAATTATTTAGTTCTTATCTTGTTACTCAATCTTTATTTGTTTAGATCTAACACATTCAAAACATGTTTTAAATGCCAACAATGATATACATAAGATTGTCGAAAGTAGATTGGGATTATGCGTTGCATGGTTTTGAATTCCTGAGAATATAGTATTTTTATTCATGGAAAAACTAACACAGTGACGAATTCTTGGCTTTCCTTGGTTTAGGATCATGAGACATAATATCTATTGATAGGATTAAACAGTGGAATACATACGGTAAATAATCACAACAGTTGCAAAACAATTCTTATTGGAATTAAAAATACCAATTTTAAAGTAGACCGAGTACAAATCAGCTCTTTAGAATCATTTATACGAATTCACCATAACTATATTGAACAAGTTTTCTTACAAGGCAAAGCATATGCAACCTAATCAGAGCAAATGGGATCATTAGGACCATTCAATCAATCCACCATAACTAAATTTATCGAGTAAATAAAACAAGGCGAACTAGACACCACCTACAGAGGAAATCAGCTCTTCAAATTCGTTTCAACCAATCCATCATAACTTTGATTTACCAGGTAAAATTTTGCAAAATGTTGTTCGAAAGCAAATCATATGCAGCCTTTACGAAACCATGAAATGTTTTAGCCTTTTAGGCTTTGAACTTTTGTTGTTTGAATTGAATATGTGATTTTTCGCTTTTCAACTCCTGGGTAAAATCGTCTTTTCATCATTAGCTTTTTAGCCGTTGCTAAAGGCACAAGAATAATGTTATAGCACATCTTGAGCTTTCCATTTATGGATAACATTCTATATATTTTATATTGTCTATAGTTATTAACACAGTTTCTGCACATGTCTCCCCAAAGATGAAGGATTAGAACTAAAACTACACGTTACTGAGGGTTTTAAGGGAGGAGCAGAGGAAATAATATTAACTTGACGCTTTACGAACAGGGCATTTATGTGCACAGGCAGAACAGAGCAAAGCCACAACCCATGCTACAGCATCAGCTGAAGAAAAAGTCACAATTGACTGTTTTTATGAAGCCCGTGACATGACACTTGTACCAGAGTGAAAAGCATACCAAAGAAGTTTTTATCCTATCATCTATGCTACCCCCACAATCACTATCCATGTAGCCAACAAAACTGAAATCAACTGAAATGGAATACAATACGCGAAAGTCCTTTGTACCGCTCACATACCTCAGTATTCTTTCGTCGGCCTGCCAATAACAGGTCTTTTGGAGACTCCATAAATATTGAAACTAGACTTACACCATACAGAATATCAGGCCTTGTGGCTGTAAAAATATGTAAGGCTTCCAACCAACCTCTTCAACAATGTAGGAACCGCACATGATCTATCATCCTCCTTGCTTAGCTTCAATCACATAATGACTAGTGTTTGGGCTGCCGTGCACTTTACCATATTGAATTTCTTCGTGATTTTATTTGCATATTTGGATTGAGATTTAAATATACTAGCATTCGATTAGTGGACTTCATTGCCCAAAAAATATCTCATAAGCCCCATACCAGTCATTTCAAATTCACTCTTCATTGATTTTTTTTTGAATCTCTTCGTGATTTTATTTGCATATTTGGATTGAGAATTAAATATACTAGCGTTCGATTAATGGACTTCATTGTCCAAAAAACATCTCATAAGCCCCATACCACTCATTTCAAATTCACTCTTCAATGATTTTTTCGAATTTCTTCGTGATTTTATTTGCATGTTTGGAATGAGAATTAAATATACTAGCTTTCGATTAGTGGACTTCATTGCCCAAAAAAATATCTCATAAGCCTCATACCAGTCATTTCAAATTCACTCTTCAATGGTTTTTTTGAAAGCATCAATGCCAAGATCACTGGTAAAGATTAGATCATCTATATACAAGCAAACTATTAGAATGTTACCTTGCTTGTAGACTTTAATGTACAAGGCTTGCTCACAACCGCTTCTTTGGAAGCCATTTTGAATGAGATAAGAGTCAATGCGGCTGTACCAAGCTCTAGGAGCTTGCTTTAATTTACAAAGTGCCTTCCTCAATCTATATACTTTGTTTTCACGGCCTGGTATTTCATAGCCTTCTGGTTGTTTGATGTACACTTCCTCCTCTATATAACCATTTAGAAATGCTGACTTTACATTCATTTGGCACACATAACACTTTTTGTGAGCAGCAATAACCAATACAGTCCTAACTGTATCCAACCGTGCAAAAAGAGCAAATGTTTTCATTGAAATCTATTCCGAGCTGTTGTGTGAAGCCCCTTGCAACTAGCCTTGCTTTACGCTTTCGCACTTTAAAATCAGCGTCTCGTTTAGTCTTACAAATCCATTTTATGATTATTACATCCTTGCCTTTAACTCAACCAAGTCCCACGTTTGGTTTTTCTCCATGGACTCAATCTCTTCATCCATGGCTTGTGCCCATGTATCACTACTCACAGCCTCTTCAAATGTAATGGATCATCTATATGAGGAAATCATTAAAAATTGAAAATGAATCCATCGTATCATCATTATATAACTCACTCAAACTCCTTGTTTTTTGTGCCAGGATGCTTGCTAGAGTTGGATCTAAAGATGTAGAACTACTTGGAGTGTTGGTTGAGTTGCTCCAAGGATGGCAGCTAATGTAGGTGCTGCAATAGTTACCTGTGGAGTTTACTATACTCATGGTGTGGACATCCACTTTCAAGATCTCCTTACCGTTAATGGAGGTATAGCCTGAGCTACAACTTGTGGTGCTATACTGAGAATGGAAGAAGCTGCTATTTGAGTTGTACTTAATGGTGGAAACACTTCGTCTGCCATAACATCATGAAGAACAACTGTTGTAATGTTAAAAACTTTCTCTGCACTTCCATCCCATACTTACTTCTCCACAAACTGAACATCGTGACTGATTATGAACTTCCTAGTGATAGGATCGAACAACTTATATGCCTTTGTATCCTTCAAATAACCAACAAATATACATTATTATACTTTATTGTCTAACTTCTTCCTCAACTCATCTGGAATATGTGCATATGCAACACAAAAATGCTTTAAGATGAAAAACACTACGCTTCATACTTGTTCAAGCCTCTTGGGGAATTTTATTCTTCACACTCTTTGTTAGGCATCTATTTATGAAATAAACAGCAGTTGCCATTGCCTCGGCTCAATATTCATTAGGTAAATGTTGTGCTGCCAATATACCACATGTCATCTCCATAATGGTTCGATTCGTCCTCTCTACCACACCGTTTTGTTGAGGTGTATAGTAGGCAGTAAATTGCTTGTGTATGCCATGTGATCTACAAAAATTTAGAAAATCATTAGAAGTATATTCATTGCCTCTATCTGTCCTCAAAACTTTGGTATATTAGCCACTTTGCTTCTCTACAAGTGCCTTGAACTGCAGAAAATAAGCAAATGTGTCAGACTTGTGTTTTACAAAGTAAACTCAAGTTTTCCTTGTAAAATCATCAATAACAATAAGAAAATAATTGCAGCCTCCTATAGATGGTGTTTGCATTTGCCCACAAATATTAGAATGAAAAATCTCAAGTGATGTTTTTGCTCTTGTTAATTTGCTAGAAAAGACTCTCTATGTTGTTTGCCTAAGATACATCCTTCACAACCTCTTTCTAGTTTCTCAATTAATGGCAAACCTTTCACCATGTTCTTCATATGTAATAACTTCAGCACTCCAAAGTTCAAATGTCCAGATCTAAAATACCACAACCAAGATTCATCCTTTACAACTGACTGAAATGCTATTTGAATTTTTCCACCACTACCTTTTGCATCTTGCTTCATCGGAGCTGAATTGGCTTGCCTCATACTTTATTAAATCTGCAGAGCTCATTTCACTTCTCACTTCTTGATTGTGCTTTCTTCCTTAAAAGCAGCTCCAGAATGTACAATATTCGTCTCATGAACAGCTTGGGCTGTTTTACCTTTTATATTCGGCCTTATCCTCTAGGGAGACATTCGGTAGCTAGTCATTTGCACTTTGGCAAGCAGTTGGTTCCTTGAAAACTTGTCCAAAATCACACACTCCTGGTTTTCCATGTACCCTCTATAGCCTTTTTGTACCGACCAATGCTCATTAAATTATGTTTTAGATCAGCGATACAATATACATCAGGCTCCCCCTTTTTGGTTAGAATATTACTTGTACCTTTACCCAAAACTTTGACCTTGTTGTTACCCAGTGTGACATTAGTTTGAACTGATTCATTCAAGCTAGAAAACAAATCTACATTACATTCCATATGATTACTACAACCAGAATCCAGATAATATTTGTCACATGGGCTTTCTTAGAGTATTGCATTCAATTGGGGAGTTTACAGAAAAAATTTCAACAGTCCTAGTGCATGCAATAACATAGTGCTAGAGGGAGTGCTACTTAATTGATTTTGATCTTGCTTGAGCTGATCATACTGTTTTTTCTTGCATTCATGAGCATAATGCCCAAAAATTTTACAATAATAACATTGAACGTGTAATTTGTCAAACCTTTGGCCACTTGAGTGACTAAAATTCTGATTTTGACCTCTACTGTCAACATTTGTAGAGCTACTGCTACGTCCGCCTCTAAGAGAACTGTCCCTCTACCTCTAGAATTAGATTTCCACACTTCTCTACCATGGCTTATAGATGACTCAGATGAAAAAGCATTATACAATGAGATGTCTGACCTATTTAGTCTATATTCATGATTGATGAGAGAGGCATGTCGCCCATCAACACTAAACTAACTTATGTCTTTGGTTTCCTCCAAAGCCACAACTAGAGGGTCAAATTTTGAAGGGAGGCTTCAAAGCACCTTCTCAACAACCATCCTATCCTCTATGACATCTCCATCGGATTTGGTTTGATTAACTGAATCAACGACATGGATAAAGAAAGATTCTACCAAATCCAAGTCTCTCATTGATAAATTTTCAAAATCCCTTTTAAGTTGTAATTTAACAGTCTTTACCTTGTCCATACCTTGATAAACAATTTGAAGTGTCTCCCATGCCTCCTTGGCTTGCGATTCCGCTGCTACTCTTGACAGTATGCTCGCATGCATTGCTTGATGGATGTAAAATAAAGCTTTCCCATCCTCCTCTGTTCTTTCAAAGCATCTTTCTCAGTTTTTGTAAGGCCATTGTATGTTGTCTGGTCTGCTGATGCCTGATAACCGTTTTCAACTATGTCTCATATGTCTTGAGATCGAAACAATGCTTTCATAGTTAAATTCCAATACTCTTAATTCTCTCCTGTGAATTTTGGAAACCAGACAGAGATGCACCAGACATGGAAGCCATTCTTTCAAGAGAATGAAAAGAGAGAATAAAAAATAGAAGAGCAGAGATTCCTTTGGCTCTGATATCAAGTAAGGGTTTTAAGGGAGGAGCACAGAAAATAATATTAACT
>MU228120.1:852226-862270 GCA_018584345.1 Thuja plicata | reverse complement strand
TGAGTACTTGGTGAATATCATATGTTGATGTTCTGATAGGCCAATACTCAGAGTATTTGGTGAATGTCATGTGTTGACATTCTGATAGGCCAATACTCAAGATATCAAATGATGGAAATCTTCTATTATGATAGACATCTTATGATGTTTGAAACAGATCATAACAGATAGAACTTATGGATAGAATCATCGATTGAGGCAATCCACATTAAAGCTTGAGGAGCTTGTGGATAGAATTGTCAATGGAGGCACTCTAACTGAGAACTTGAGGATAGAATCGTCGATGGAGGCAATCCACATCTTGAGACTATGTTTCTATTGATTACATCATGAGGATGATGTTTTTATTTCTTACATCATATGATTGATGTTGTCAAGTGTCATATAAGTGTAGACGCTAGATTGATATATCCTCCCTAGCTAAGATGGAGTGTTGATGTTTTGTATAGCTATGGTGAGGGTCATAAGTGTTGACATAGGAGACCACTACACATTTTGTTTGATCATCCTCCCTAGCTAAGAGGGAGTGTTAATGTTTGTAGCTTTAGTCATATGATCATTAGAATACATATAATATATGTTGATTAATAATAATATATTATATATGTTATATTATTAGTAATCATATGAAATTTAATAATCAATATTATATTATTATATTATTCTTAATTAATAATTGATTGACGAAACATTATAAGATTGATTAAATTATAATTAATGGGAAGAGACATGTTCTTTCTTATAAATAATAATGAATAGACATGTCTCATGAAGGGACATGTCTCTCCTAGCCTCATTGCTAATATAAATAAAAGAGAGATTGTTTCATTTGGAAAACACATACATACAACATAGAGTTCTATTACATTTGCAGTTATCCTAAAAATTTAACAAGAAGTGTTACTTTTTCTAGGGATTTCCCTTGGAAAATTCTTTTGTTTCTTTCCTTCCATAGTTCCCAGATTAGAATAGAAGGGGAGATAATCCAGAGGTTTCTACAAAGGCTCTCCTTGGATAGGATGGGCCAGGTTTTGAATAATGTTAAAATATCATTGGGTAGTGTTGGTATCCATCCAAGTTTGGCACATAGTAACTGCCAACATTCTAAGGAGAAAGGGCACATAAATAACAAATGATTGACGATCTCCTCATTATTAGAGCATAATAAGAAAATTGAAGGTCGATGATATCCAAATTTTTTGAACCAATTTGCTATCAAGATTCTCCCCTGCAAAGCCGCCCACGAAAAGATGTCATCCTTTAGCAAGCAGACTTTGTTCCAACACAATTGGGTAGGTAAATGTGTTTTGGGCTGGTCTTGCTGGCCTGAAATAATTTTGTATCCCTCCCTAACATTATACCCGCCTGATTTAGATATGTTCCAAATGATCTCATCCCTTGTTTGAGAAAGAAAAACTTGCCCTTCAATACTCGTTTGAGATTATCAATATCCCCCTGTGAAATAGCTAGGTCCTCAAATTGTTTCCATCGCCCCTTACCTTTTGAATTGTTCTCTGATAGTGTGATGTAGTCCCTGACATGAACACCCCATTTTTCAAAGCAAATGTGACTGATTTTATCTGCATCCATCATTTTGTTGATGATAGGTTATCCTCCCCATGAGTCATTCCAGAATAATGCTCTACTTCCATCTTTAATGTTCCATAAAATGTGATTGAGTATGATATTGCTGGACTTGGCTATAAAGTTCCAAATGTGGGATCCCCTAGGAAAGTCTTTGGCTCTCAATGCCTCATCATAGTTGAGGTTTGATAGATATTTGCCTCTAATAATTATAACCCATTTGAGGTGTTGCTCCTTATGTATTTTCTAGAACAATTTAGCCCCTAAGGCCTAATTTTGGTATAGTTGAATCTTGATACTTGTTCCTCCGAGCTCAACTGGTTTACAAATTTTATCCCAGGCCACTAGGGCAAATTTCTTTTTTGTATTCGTTCCTTGCCAAAAAAAAATTCTCATCTTCTTTACTACATCCAAGTAAACTCCCGACAACATTGAAATGCAGGACATGAGATATATAAGAATGGCTGCAAGAGTTGCTTTCAACATTACAAGCCCTGCCCATGATAACCATTTCAACTTCCAAGACTCCATTCTCCTATTGATCTTTTCCCTGATAGGTTTCTAGGCTAATGTTGACCTCAAATATTTGTCAACCGGTATCCCTAAATAAGTGCAAGGAATCTTTCCTTCCTTGAAGCCTAGTAAGTTTAAAATGTGTTGTTGGACCCTTGTTTTGACAAAAAAGAAGAAAATATGAGATTTCTCTTTGTTAACAACCTATCTCGATGCCTTATCATAATTTGATAAAAACCTTTTCAACTGCAATGCATCCCCTTTGTTGCCTTTCCCAAAAAGCATTGTGTCGTCTGCAAACAGCATATGAGTAACTGGTCTGACTGAAGATGTAATATCCACAACTCTAAGGAGACTAGATATTTGGAGGCTACATAGCTTCCTATCGAGGGCTTCGACCATAATAATAAAGAGGAAGGGGGGTATTGGCTCTCCTTGTCGGATCTCTCTTGAGCTTTCAAAGTAACCATGTGGTGACCCATTGATGAGAATTGAAAACATTGGTGTTGAGATACAATAGAATATAAAATTTGTCCATGCTTTGGAGAAGTTGAATCCTTCCATGCATTAAGACAAGAACCTCCAATCCACTTTGTCATATGCCTTTTTGATGTCTAAATTTATGATCATGCTTGGTTGCTTGTTTTTTTGGATAGAGTGGATGGCTTCTTGGGCAATTATCACTTTGTCAAAGATGGATCTCCCAGGAACAAAGCCTGTTTGTTCTTCACCTATAATTTTACCCAATATCTTTTTCAATCTATTTGTGAGTCTTTGTTAGTACCTCGTAAACAGTGTTACATAGTGATATTGGTCTAAACTCATCTTGGCTTGTGGCTTTATCTTTCTTGGGGATCAAGACTACAACATTGTTGTTTATTTCTCTCATAAATTTGTCTAACGATCTAGCTATATCTAATGCTTCTGTCAATTCCTTACCAAGAATGGGCCAACATTTCTGAAAAAAAAAATATTGGGAATCCTTCTAGGCTCGGGGATTTTTCAAGAAGTTGATTTAGTGCTATGTGGATTTCTTCCTTCGAATTTTTTTCCATTAACATCGGATTATCTTCCCCTAAAAGCAGCCTTGGAATATCCGTCAACATCACTTGCTGAGCAAAGAGATGTGATCCTCCATAATTATTGAGGAGGTTAGAGTAACAGTTAACTATCTCTATTTGAATATCGGTTTGATCTTCTAATATTTGGCCCCCTTCATTGTTAATTTTATGGATTCTAAAGGTGATTCACCTTTGTTTAGTGCTATTGTGGAAGAACTTAGTGTTCTTATCTCCTTCATCCAACCATGTTTCTCTTGATTTTTTGTACCAGAAGATCTCCTCTTTTGCCAAGATATCTTCATAATCTCTTAGGAGTTCTTTTTTCTTGCAGTACATCTTTGAGTTCATACCTTGCTTTGTGACAAACTCATTAAGATCTTTGATATTATGTTCACTGTCAATTTTGGATTCAAAATGTTCTTGAAATGATTTTTGTTCCAGCCTATAAGATTATTCTTGATGTTCTTTAGCTTAGAAATGAAGCATAGGAGTTTGGATCTTTTATGTGGCTCTAATTCATCCATTGGTCAACCAATTTTGTGAACTCCTTATCTTTCATTTGCATGTTCTCAAATTTGAAGGGACATTGCAATGGTTTGTCTTCTCCTAGTATATCCAGTTGTATGGGATAGTGATCTGACCCTGAAGTTGGAGATATTGAGGCTTTAAAGTCAAATGGAAAGGTTGTTAAATCTCCTCTATAAAAAAATCTATCTAATTTCTCGGCTATGTTGTTGAAACCCAATCTTTTGTTGTTTCATGTGAAGGTCCCATTGTCCATTTCAATCTCAAGCAGGTTTTCTTTCATTACCCAATTTTTGAAATCTATTTGAGGTTGGGACTCTCTGAATTCCCCCTCTCTTCTCCGATAGGTAAACTATAGCATTAAAGTCTCCTTCTATGATGTAGCTCTTTTCTACCCAAATCCTGAATCTGCTGTTAATTTCTTCCCAAACTTCAAATTTCTTCTTGGTGGGGATAGGACCATAAACATTTAAGATTGAGAATTTGAGATTGCAATTTAGAATTTTAATAGTTCCCCCTGGCCAATTGGGCCTACCTTCTAGTTTGGTGAAGTTCACTCTTCTTGGATTCCACATGATTGCAATCCCACCTAAAGACCCTATCGCTTCTTTGAATTTCATAATCCAACTTCCTAATCCCCTAGAGAATTTCTACATTTGCTTTGTGTTCATTTTTGTTTCCAATAGCATCACTATATTTGCTTTGAACGAAAAAGATGCAACGTTTGACCAAACGTTGCTTGTTATGAGCATTTAGGCCCCTAATATTCCAGGATATATTCTTTATCTCGCCTTGGGAAGGAACTTCCCCTTCCCAACTTGCATGTAAGTTGTGCTTTTTGTTAGGTCTAATTCCTCCCCATCCTCTAATCTTAAGAAAGAAAAGGGTTTGTGTCCTTTTCCTTGCTTCTTTTTTTCCCCACAATCAGGAGACTTTTTGTTTGGGGTTGATCTTTCTAACCTGAAGCAGAGATTAGTTTCTTCAGTTTGGTTGGGGGAAAGGGGGTGCTCCAGGTCATTAAGTGAGTTTTTTTCTTTCTGGTTTTAAGTCGTCTAATCTTGATTGCGGGTATCTAAAAATAGCATATCTTCTAGCTCTTTAATTCCTTCTTCGTCCTCTAAGTAGTCTGAATCTAGGATCCTTTCCACAAAGGTTAGAGAATTTGTCCCTTTGATGTTGTCCTCTTCCATTGGAGTGGTGTTTTTTGTTATTCCTAATAGTTCATAAATTGCCTAAGTCTGGGTGATAGGGTTGTGTTTTGATCAAGTTCATATGGGTTGCCCATTAGCCTATTCTATTTTCTAGCTCCTTCACACTTCTTTTTGCTATTTTTGTATGTGAGTGGTAACATTCCACCTTTGATCTCTTCTTCTGAGAAGCATCATTTGTATTGCTCCTTCATCTGTGTTGAATTATGTTTCTTGGTCTTCTTTGTTGAGGAATCCACACAATTAAGATCCTTATCTCTTATCTCTCCCTTGGAATGCTCCCCTACGGTTGCCTTTCTACCCTAAGTAGAGTTGTCTTTGAGAGGAACCGAGAGGGATCTTCATACAATTTCCTTCTCCATTATATATGCTTGCACTCTATATATATGTTGGTGCTAACAAAGAGTATATGGCGTTAATTCAATCAAAGCTACTATTCAAATTTTCGGATTACAAACATGATTTTTAAAAACATTATTTAGTTATTATTTTTTGAGCGAGCTAATTGTATCTTCTAGATCGCACTCTTTCCTCATCAACCTATTCACAATAACATAGGATGCTTCAGGTGTCCCAACCACAGTTTGAATGATATATATTCAATGTTGTTACTAGTATTGACAAACAAGACACTAGAATGCATCAACCACCATCTTCCCTCACCTAAAAATAATTTGTACGAAAACAATTCTTGAAGTGGCTTGGTCTAGTTTCCCTCCCTTGGTCTAGTTAGTTTGTATTCCTTACCTTAATTTTCATTAAAATACGTCTTGATAATTTGCTTGTTTGTATTCCTCACCCCAAATTTTGTTGAAATACTTCTTGATAGTTTGCTTTTTTGTATTATTTGCCTCAATTTCTATTTGAAATATCCCTTGGTTATGATTATTATAATATTTTTTGATATAGTAATTTTTAGGGTGAAGTCACTATCCTTTGTCATCATACACTATCCTTTCTCATCATACACATCTTGTATTAGTCGTCTTTGGTTAAATGCATCTCCATAAACAAATGAACATCCTTTGATTTTAGAAAGTTAGTACTTTTGCAATATATACACATTTTTTCACGAGTGTATTGGAATGCTAATGTTCGATTAGTGTTGGTGTCTCATAGGTCATATACAAGTGTTGCTCAATATTGGTGTCTAGTGACTTCTTCACAGTTTCATTCAACTCATTAAGTTTTAATTCTCGAATGAAACTTGTTATGCTGAATCATATCAACCAATGTCATAAACCTCTAAAGCATTGCCTTTGACTAAACTACCGCATAATCCACTGACCATCACCACACCATATTACCACGTGACTGTCATCTTTTTAATTCGGATGTGGTAATCTTCGCTTTCACGTCTTTGGTTCCTTGTGGAATGGTCATGTAGGTATATTACCGTGTTGAAATTAAGCTTAACATTTTGTCTCTAGTAGATGGCATTTATATTTTTCATCCATTGAAATTGTGAACTGTCCTCCTCTACTTAAATTCTTCTCCACAAAGGCAAACGGAAAACATTCAATTTAACCAAATGCAGTAACAGCCTATAAGAAACATTACAAGCACCTGATGCAGGAGCATCTTGGGTCCTTGGCAATCCTGCTCAACCAAAAAAATGTTTACTTTCAGTTCAGTCTATTCTCTGTCACTCGGCTTCTGTTGCTCGGCATCCTTGCCGAGTTGCTTAGTCATGCTTGTTGTTGCTCGGCTTTTCTTTTGTCGAGTGCTCTGTTGCTCAGCTTTTGCTTTGCCGAGTTGGTTTATTTTGGAATTGGTGTTGGTGGCCGACTTCTTTATTTAATTTTCGTAGTTGGGATCTATCTTGGGGATCCGTGTGGACCTAAATCTGGGTCTCACCTTTGTATTTGAGCGCCGAATACTTTGTTGGACTCTTGTATATATTCTTTTGTATGTTCTTAGTTTGGTAGCAAGTCTTAGAGCAAGAAGGCAAATGTTAGAATATTAAAGATCTGAGATCTCTGTTGTAAGAAGATCGAATTGTAATACACTCTGATGTATATGGCCGTAACCAGGAAGGCCTTATAGCCTGGCATGTATTGAGTTTGATTGATTCATGATAAAGATATTTGCATTTCTCTTCTCTCACTGTGTTGTTGTGTAATTCCGCATTGTATCTGCAAGGTGGTTGGTTTTGGGTGTGCCCTTGGCCCTGTCTCCTACCCTCCTTGCGTCAGGTGGTATCAAAGCGAGTTGAGATCTGTGGCTCCTTCTTGTAAACTCTAAAGATATTTGTTGTAGGGTGGCAGGTTGCGATCTAACCTACAATTGCAGAGAGTTTCAAGATGGTTCGTGGGAGAGGAAATCTTGATCAAAGTCTGGCTGATATGCTTAGACAAATGGCTGCAAGATTGGAAGTTGTTGAGATAGCTCAACATAGAGGAAGACATCTTGAAGATGTTAGTGATGATGAATTTGAAGAGGTTCAAGGTGAAGTTGTACCTACACCTGTGATGGACCAGGAAGAAGAAAGATTCTTGAGAGCCTTGACAAGTTTGAAATCCACACCTCAGTTTAATCCTCTTAAGTATAGTGGAAAATTGGATTCTGATGAATTGATCGACTAAATCACTGAGAAATATTTTGAATATGAGAATGTTGCAGAAGATAAGAAGGTGAAGATTGCAAGCACAAAATTGAAAGGTCATGCACCCTTATGGTGGGAACACCTGCAATTGGACAGAAAGAAGAAAGGTAAAGACAAAATCAAGGTATGGGATAAGATGGTGAAAAAATTGAAAGGAAAGTTTCTTCCTTGTGATTATCAGATTAACCTAGTCTGGAGAATGCAAAGTTTGAAGCAGAAGGACAAGTCAGTCAAAGACTACACTGAGGAATTTTACAGATTGGACATCAGATCTAGACATGTTGAAGATGAAGTGGAAAGAGTTGCAAGATATCTGAATGGCTTGAGAAGTTTCATACAAGATTAAATCAGTTTGATCAAAATGGAAGGCATTGAAGAGGCAGATCAATTTGCCCTAAAAGCTGGAGAAAAGTTGAACAGAAGATATGAACAAAGACAAAGAGGTAGAGGTGGTAGATTCCCCAAAGGAAGAGGTAGATCTCATGGTGAAAACAGTAGATCTGAACCAGACAAGTCAAATATAGACACTAGTCAAGACAAAGGAAAGACTGAAGGGAAAGGTAGAAATTCATACCGAGGAAGAGGTAACTACTCCAGAGGTGGTTATAGCAAAAGAGGTTTCCAAGTAACTTGCTACAATTGTGGTGAAGAAGGACATAAATCTTTTGAGTGTACACATGCAAGAAAGAAAGGTGGTAGTAGTAGCAATAGCAGAAATGCATTAAGCCAAGAAGAACCATCCAATGAACCTGAAAATAACCTCATGATCAGAAGGATACTATGGAGTGAGAAAGATAAGCAAGATCCTGTCAGGAAAAGTTTATTCAAGACCAGATGTAGAGTTGCAGACAAAGTTTGGAAGGTCATTGTTAACAGTGGAAGCTCGGAGAATCTGGCATCAGAAGAAATGGTTGCAAATTTGCAGTTGGAGAGGATGAAGCATCCAAAACCCTACAAGATCTCATGGATCAAGGATGAGCATACACTAACGGTGAGTGAACAATGTTTTGTGAATCTAAAAATTGGAAAATACTATGATAAGGTGTTGTGTGATATTATGCCAATGAATTGTTGTCATATTTTGTTGGGTAGACCTTGGCAGTATGATAGACACGCCATACATGATGGAAGTTGAATAGATAGTTTATATGGGTTGATGGAAAGAAGCAATTTTTGTTACCTTTGGTTGAAGAATCTGTTGATGAGTTATGTACATCTGTGAAAGTTTGTTTGATGGAAGGTAGACAGTTTGTTAAAGATCTGAAAAGAGATGATATTTGTTATGCTTTGATTCCTAACAAACCAAGTAAAAATGCAAAAGATGACATACCTGCAAAAGTTGAGAAGTTGTTGACTGAATACAAAGAAATCATTTCAGATAATGTATCTGATGGTTTGCCACCAATCGGAGATATCAGTCATTGTATGGATCTAATTCCTAGAGCTAGTTTGCCAAATAAAGCACCACATAGGCTAACACCTACCGAGAATGAAGAGCTTAATTGACAAGTTCATGAGTTATTGAACAAAGGCTTAATCAGAGAAAGTTTGAGTCCATGTGTTGTACCTGTTGTGTTGGCACCTAAGAAGAATGGAAAATGGAGAATGTGCACTGATTCCAGAGCAATAAACAAGATCATAGTCAAGTATAGGTTTCCTATACCAAGAATGGATGACATAATGGATTGTTTGAGTGGAGCAAGGTATTTTACCAAAATTGATTTGAAGAGTGGATATCATCAGATCGGAATCAGAGAAGGAGATGAATGGAAGACTACTTTCAAAACAAAAGAAGCTGATGGTTTGAAGATGGATCTAGAGAAAGTTAAAGCTATATTGAGTTGGCCTACACCTGAAAATGTTACTGAGTTAAGATCATTTCATGGATTAGCAAGTTTTTACAGGAAGTTTATTAGAAATTTCAGTTCTATCTGTAATGTTGTGACTGAAACAATGAGAGGAGACAAAAGAGAGTTCAAATGGACACATGGAGCTGATAAGAGTTTTGAAGCTTTGAAGTTGAAGGTTGCTGAATTACCTGTGCTAGCCTTACCTGATTTCAATAAGGTATTTCAAGTTGAATGTGATGCAAGTGGAAGTGCAATTGGAGTTGTATTGACTCAAGAAGGTAAACATGTTGCTTTCTTTAGTGAAAAGTTGAATGATGCAAAGAGGAAATATTCTGTTTATGATCAAGAATTCTATGCTATTGTGCAAGCTATGAAGAAATGTAGGCATTACTTGATGTCAAATGAATTTGTGTTGTATACTGATCATAAGGCTTTACAGTATTTGGGTAGTCAAAATAAGTTGAATCAGAGACATGAAATGGGTAGAGTATTTGCAGAACTTTACATTTGTGATTAAGCATAAGAGTGGAGTATCTAATAAAGTTGTTGATGCATTGAGTAGAAAAAGATCTTTGTTGACTGAAATGAGAATTGAAGTTCTTGGCTTTGATGACATGAAGAATTTGTATGAAAATGATCCTGATTTTTCAAAGCAGTGGAGAGTGTGCAGAGCACCTAATACAAATCAATCAAGTAAG
>MU228120.1:832904-852176 GCA_018584345.1 Thuja plicata | reverse complement strand
TGGCTTTGATGACATGAAGAATTTGTATGAAAATGATCCTGATTTTTCAAAGCAGTGGAGAGTGTGCAGAGCACCTAATACAAATCAATCAAGTAAGTATGAAGACTATTTCATTCAGGAAGATATGTTGTTTAAACGAATTCAGTTATGTATACCGAGAGGATCAATGAGAACTAATCTGATAAAGGAGAAACATAGTAGTGGATTGGCTGGACACTTTGGCATTGATAAAATATTGAGTTTGCTGAAGGAGAGGTATTTTTGGCCTCAGTTGTATAAGGATGTTCAGAAATTTGTGAGAAGTTGTGGAGTCTGTCAAATTGCAAAGGGAGTGAGTCAAAATACTGGATTGTATACACCTATTACTGTTCCTGAGAAACCTTGGAGTGATATCAGCATGGATTTTGTTCTTGGACTTCCAAGGACAGCAAGAGGTAATGATTCTATATTTGTTGTTGTGGATAGATTTTCTAAGATGACACATTTTATACCATGTAAGAAAACATCAGATGCAGTTCATATAGCAGATCTTTTCTTTAAGGAGATTGTCAGATTGCATGGATTACCAAATAGTATCATCTCTGACAGAGACAGTAAGTTTGTAAGTTATTTTTGGAGAACACATTGGAAGAAGCTGAATACTTAGTTGAAATTTAGTTCTACATTTCATCCACAGACTGATGGACAAACAAAAGTGGTAAACAAAAGTTTGGGTAACCTGTTGAGATGTTTGGTTGGAGACACACCAAGCAATTGAGATTTGATGTTGGCACAAGCAGAATTTGCATACAACAGTTCAGTGAACAGAAGTAATGGAAAGACACCTTTTGAGATTGTTCATGGCACACAACCTAGAGGTATATCAAATTTGAGACATTGTTGGTGAAGAGAAAAGAAGCGCTGAAGCAGAAGAATTTGCAGAATTTATGATGACATTGCATAAAGATGTAAAGCAGAAGATGGAGAAAAGTAATCAAAAATACAAAGATGATGCAGACAGATCAAGAAAACATAAAACATTTGAAGTTGGTGATGTTGTGATGGTTCATCTAAAGAAAGGAAGATTTCCTATTGGAACATATGGGAAACTGAAGATGAAGAAATTTGGTCCTTGTAGAATACTGAGGAGATTTGACAGTGGAAATGCTTATGAAGTTGAATTACTTGATGACATGGATATATCACATATTTTCAATATTTCAAACTTGTATGAATATCATGAACCTGATGAAGAAATGACAATACCAAGTGATTATCCTAAGAAGCAGATAGAGGAAGTTGAGAAGATCTTGAAACAGAGAGTTGGCAAAAGTACAAGAGGAAAAGAATACATGGAATATCTGGTAAAGTGGAAAAATAGATCGATTGAGGACTCATCTTGGATTTCTCAATCTAAGTTGGATTCATTTCAGGTTGGACCTGATACATGATTCGGGGAATCATTTCTTTTCAACCCGAGGTGTCTGATGCAGGAGCATCTTGGGTCCTTGGCAATCCTACTCAACCAAAAATATGTTTACTTTCAGTTCAGTCTATTCTCTGTCACTCAGCTTTTGATGCTCGGCATCCTTGCCGAGTTGCTCGGTCATGCTTGTTGTTGTTGCTTGGCTTTTCTTTTGCCGAGTGCTCTGTTGCTCGGATTTTACTTTGCCGAGTTGGTTTATTTTGGAATTGGTGTTGGTGGCCGACTTCTTTATTTAATTTTCATAGCTGGGATCTATCTTGGGGATCCGTGTGGACCTAAATCTGGGTCTCACCTTTGTATTTGAGCGCCGACTACTTTGTTGGACTCTTGTATATATTCTTTTGTATGTTCTTAGTTTGGTAGCAAGTCTTAGAACAAGAAGGCAAATGTTAGAATATTAAAGATCTGAGATCTCTCTTGTAAGAAGATCGAGTTGTAATACACTCTAATGTATATGGTCGTAACCAGGAAGGCCTTACAGCCTGGCATGTATTGAGTTTGATTGATTCATGATAAAGATATCTGCATTTCTCTTCTCTCACTGTGTTGTTGTGTAATTCTGCATTGTATCTGCAAGGTGGTTGGTTTTGGGTGTGCCCTTGGCCCCGTCTCCTACCCTCATTGTGTCAACACCCTGGATTAATAATAGAGTCACAAAATCGTAATAAAGACCAAAGAAATTCTATAAAGTTAAACTACTGAATTTCAATGTGATATCAATTATCATATGGAGACATTAATCTAGTGCAAAACGCCAGTGCCTACTTTGGGTTTATAACATCTTAGTTACATCACAATCTTACGCACTTACGACTGCATACATCCAATCCACATACACACTCATCAGGCCCATACCAGCAACTGCAGGTCAAGCAACTACATGGCTTTATATCATTATTGATTTCTTCTTCAAAGAATATTAAAGAAAACCCATATAGACCAGAAATCCAATTGACAAGTTACAAATATTTATCCAGTTGAACCTTATACTGTTGTGGCTGTCGAATAGGGAACACACTTTGTTGGCTTGTACACATTGACTGTAGTCAACAAAGAACTATAGCATGAGATGAATGAATATATGGATATTTATATCCAACATTACCAGTATAAAAGCCCAATCAAACAAATTATGAATTATGTACACCATGAACAAAGATAAGCTGCACAATTTGTATTCTAATCATGACTTATGAGATCTGACGCTTGTTAAACAATTCTGACAAAGCATTGTACAAAGGAGCAGCTGCTGTTGGCTTTGGAATTGACCCAAAAAGAATATCAGATGCTTTAATAGATGAGTTCCCATAAAATTGTAAATTTGTTGATGTTCGAGTTCTAACAATATTCCCTTCAAGTGAGCAACCGACAAAAGCACCTGTATAGAGACAAATTAAAACTGTCATTAAAAGGAAAACATTTCCATTCAAGCATACCAAACGCTGTATAAAAAAGTTGCAAAACCTTACCTTTGCTGCAGCTGTAAGTGTAGCAAGCTGCGGAACCACCATCTCCAGTGCGTAAATCTGCTTCAATCACTCTTCCGATTGGCCCTGCAGCAGCATTGAGACCAGCACCTATAGAAAAATGAATATTCCCACCAAAAGTCTTCACTGCCTCTTCTGTTCGGAGGACAATTACAAAGTCTGTCACTTCTCCTCCTGCCTGAAAATGTATTAACTCACTTATTTTGTTGAAAATTGAAAATATAATCAATTTTAACCAGGACAAAAAATTATTTTGAATTACAACCAAAATCTAGTCTAAATGAAAATATACCTGAGCTCCCCAGCCAACACCAATAGAAGAGATAGCAGATGGTGGAGACCAAGATCCATCCTCTTTTCGAGCAATAACTAATCCTGTTCCCACCTTGTAGGTAACCATAATGCCCACTTTTACAACAGTGAGAAGAGCCAAACCTTTAGCTCCACATAGTACAGCATCTGGAATTGATCTTTCTGGTCTTATATAGCCTATCTGCACTTTAAATTTGTAAGATTCTGATCTCAAGATTTGTTGCCAGTAAGACATTTGAAGACATTCAAGTACAAAAAAAATAATGCTACAATCACTACAAATAATTGGCAACTATACGTTATGATATAAAATCTGTTTGTTAAAAAAAATGGAAGTATGGACCTTCAGGACACTAGTCAAGAAGAAAAGCAACTAAGATATAATCTGCAATTAGTATTGAGGAATGTCTCACCTTGACAAAGTCACGGAGTGTGTTTGTGGCCTTATAAATTTCATTTTCCATTGACTGTCCCCAAGGAATATTTACCCAAGATCTAAGAGTGCTCAAATCAGTCACGTCATGTATTGCCTCTTGTGCTGCATGGCTGACTTGTCTCTCCAGTAGACCTTGTGCTGATTCCAACCTCACCCAGCATACATCACAAACTCGCTGTGGATCATTTGTACGAAATTTCACAGGTAACAAGCTTCTTCCTCTAGAACAAACACCACAAAATATTAGACCACAGAACCTACAGTGGTGCCTAGGACGCATGATTGGATGAAATTGTGAATTACATAGCATACATGCAGAAGCAGCACTGTCAGCCAACCATTTTGTGGGCTCTGCTTCCAAAATATCTTTTATGTTGTTAAAAGATGTATCTGTAAGGGTTTGAGCCATCTCTCTCCAAGCCTGCTCTAAGATACGTTTTGGCATATGATTTGCAAAAGGAGATATAGATGGCCGACATTTAGCTCCTGCAAAAGAGCTAGCCTTTGCAGACATCACTGCCAACATCTCACTAATAACAGTCCAAAGTGTCAATTCCTGATTTGAATATTGCCATCCCACATCATCCTCGGGAAGATATCCCCCATTCACACCCTGATCTCTGTACCACTCTTCATGGTCACTCGCTGACATCGGAGGAACAGACACAGGTATCCATGCACCAGTCTCCTCCAAAAGAGGAGAGTCATAGTAGAAATATCGACGCCCTGAATTACCATCTCTATGTGCATCAATTTCTTTTTGCTCATCTGGTTCGTCATTTTGAATATTACAGTCACATTTCCGGGGAAGCTCCGAAACCAAAGATGTTTCAGCATCAAATTTTCTGTCAGCGTGAGTTACTATACGAGAATCACTAAGTGTTTGACTTAGAGGATCTGCATTTGCACTCTCCTCCATCTGCAGCTTAATTTGCAGCGATCAACATATAATTAAAAGCCAATTTATTAGAATAATTTCATCACGGGAACAAGTACATTAAATTTTATAAAGAGGCAAACTACAGGAAATTACATTAATCTTCTGCATTATCTATATATATATATATATTTCAAGCAGTAGGCCATATTATGGTAATCAATTATTTGGGCATTCATAATTGCAATCTTGTAACTTACCTATAATGGTAATCACTCCCTTGAAAATAGAACAACTGCTTTGTGGTGATCACAAAGTCCAGAGTCAGCAGATAATCAGTTAGAAATCTCCTACTGATTATCTTCTCTAGAGATTATTTATTGTTAGGTTAACCATAATAGATAAGAGTGAAACCAAGTCAAGCAGTCACCTGATCTGAAGGTTACCATGATGCCATGAAAAAATTATTTGTTCATCTTATTTTGCTTCTGGATTCAACTGTGTGCAATTTTGTTACCATCAACAAATCAGATCACACACCATGATATTTCTCCCTTGCAGCTCTTTCATCCTGATGAAGGGTCATGGAGTGTGATCCGAAACGTTTATGGTAACAAAATTGCACACAGTTGAATCCAGAAGCAAAAATTAGATGATTGATTATGGACTGTGGAAATCTGATCTCTTTAATTTATTTGTTATTATATTTACAATTAAAGATGATAATGAAAGCAGTTGCCCGGCCACATGAAACAAGATGTAAACAAATTTTAAAGTAACACTTTTGACTTTACAATTGAAGATATTCGACTAAACTAAAACTACCATTCCTCAAAATCTTCTTCGATTGAGGCAACTGGGAGAAAAGTATTAAAGAATATTATGCCTTGTGCTCATGATCCAGTTGCCTGTTAGTGAATATCTTTGACATGATCTATTAAGCAACTCATTAAATCTCAAGAAGCACGGATTCAGGAAATAAGTGCAGTAGATTTTGTTCCCCAAAGATCATGAATAAAAGTTCATGGGAGACAGTTGAAGAACTGCCCAGACAATGTTTAGAGATTCATCTCATGGGAAGGTTCATATTTCAATATGTCTCAACTCAATAATTATCCTTATCCTGTGAGGCCTCTTATATCATACACTTCACAACTAGATCTCAACTTGTCACCTCCATTCTGCTGAGTTCTTGAGGATCAGACCAATGGCAAAAACAATTTTGGTCAATTTTGCAGAAGTGTCATACAAATGCAACTAGTGATTGTTGTATTGCAGAAGAGTTTTTCCCTTAAGTTGAAAGCAATCAAGCCAATTTACTGAATAACAAATGCCCAGTTTTCAGTTGAGAGGAAAATCTTTGCAATTTTCTGTTGATGAATATTAACAAGATGACAAAAGCCACATAAAAATGAACAAACATAAGTGTACAATGTCTTATGTTTTTTCTCATACCCCCACCAAATTGCTACCAATCGCAGCTTATATAGCTGCCCATTTCCAGCAACTACGCAATTACAAAGAGGTGCCAAATAAAATAATAAAAAGTAGAGCTAGCAATAATAATTAATTAAAATTAGATTATGTTTTCAAGAGCAGCTATGGTGCACAAAAGGCTGTGACTCTTTCCAAAAGAAGATATATATGGGAGATCATTCCATTAAAAGAAGGCATTGATTGGAAGAAAATATTAAGCGACCTTGCAAATAAATATTACAGCCAAAGAGGACGCAAACCCTCCAAGGAAAAACTACGAGATTTAAGGATGAAAACCCTTAATTCTCCTATCAAGTTATTACTTATTAGACTAAAACCCATAACTGTCTAGATATCAAGGACAAACATTAAAGGAAAAATTGCTGCAAATTGGAAAAAGAAAAATAGCAGAAAATCAAGATAAGATTGTTTTCAGAATTATGTCAAAGAGAAAAAATTGAATGTTAAAATTAAATTTATGATTTTGATTTCAGTTATATTTATAAAAGTAAATGTAAATGCAATTATCATTTTTGAATTAGAAATATTGTTTTAAGGCAAAAATAAGAAATGTTCGAGAAAACACATTAAGTTTTCCACCTCTGCTTCTGCTCCTTTAAGTGGCATTTCTACAATTTTTTATATTGACATAGCAAACTTGTGTGCACCAAGGTCAAAAAAGTATAGTTCAATTTTCAACTGCTGCTTCAAGAGTTCTGGAGACAAATCTCAGAGAGAGTATAAACAGGATAAACCATATCAATATCTATAGAAGACCAAATGAAAAATGAAACACATGAAAAATACCAAAAACGTGAGATAATGCATAAGACATTATCTTCTGTTCAATTGCCAAATGCAATTATAGTATTCTTGTCAGAAATCTTAAATCTTTAATGCACCTGGCTATGGTGTCAAATTGTGGTAGTTGTGAAGTAACAACCCAACGAGAAATGAATCTGTATAAAAGCTGAAGGTCAACATCATCTGAAAAGAGAGCTAAAAAAGTTAAGTTGCAGAGAATTTGCCACCCTCTTTTTTATGCTAATGCCAATCTACTTACCCAAGAAAATAGATAACAAAAAATGTTCCAACACATGATATTGAAAATGCCCACAGTTAGAACATTAAAATGTTACCTAAAGAACTTGAACTAAACAATTAAGAAATATTTAAATTTTATGTGAACTATTTCCCCCCTATTTGCCATATTTTTTGAGGGTAACTACAAATATTTTATTAATTTCCTGTTGCAGAACAACCATAATTAGAAAAAACACAACCCAACTTAGCTCAATGTTGGATAAGCCCTCGTTTGAATACAAACAGTGATTCTCAGTGAGAAAATTAAAATGGTCAAAAAAGGCTATCCAATAATGTATTATTTTAATCCCAAGTTCGAAAACCTACCCAATGATGATTTAAAAGGCAATCTTGCAAACATATACAACATGCAAGAAGTTGGATAGTAATCAACGCATTATGTTTTAAAACATTACATAGAGGGCTGGCCATGTTACTGGATATGGCCAACCCCTTCCCAGATAAGAATATCCTTGTATCCAGTAAAGGTGTGTATGCACTACTCCCTGAACAGCTCAGGCGATCCATATTTGGAAAGTGAGGGTACATGTATCCTAATCTGTATCCATCTAAAATTTAAAAGAAAAGAAAAAATAAAGCAACTATAAAGAATACCAATAACAAAAACAAAGAACTCTTTTTTCTCACATAATGTCTAAGAAATTTACGTTTTGAATTCTCGATGTTCTTTTGTTTCCCTATAGCAATATTTTGAAGTGTTCAAAATTTCAAATATGCCTTGTCACAGTTGTACCATATCCAGGATAACTGGAAATTTGTGCCGACTGTGTTGATACTCCCTAAGTTGCCGGTTTGGGTTTGGGGACGGATTCGGGTTCGAGAATCCGGTTCGTGGATTTGTAAAAAAAAAAATCCCATTATGATTTGTATGGGTTTGTGTGTACATAATTCTAAAACTAAATCATTTCATAGTATGAATCTATGATGCTTGACCCACTTTTAAACATTTTAACATTTTTACTTTTTAACATTTTTTAAGTGGGCTGGACCCACTTTTCAACATGCTTAGCCGTGGGTCCCTGGGGATTTGCACAGATCCGCGCGGGATTCTCAAGGGTCCACGCTGGATTCCCACGGATCCGTGTTGGATCCAGGCAGTGTCCGGAATAGGACCTGTGGGTCTGCCAGACGGACCCACAGGTCCAGATCCGGACACTGCCCGGATCCAGCGCGGACTGGTCCATGAATCCGGGCCCGGACCCGAATCCAGGGTCCAGGATCCGAATCCAGTAACTTAGGATATTCCTATCCATCTCTGTTAGAGCATCATATTATCTTATGCATTAACATAGCATCCTAGGTTTATATCATGCACATTTGGGTAAGCTTGCTTAGGTAGGCTTCTATTCAAGTAGAACTTATCTCCTTAGGAAGGTAACACCTTACGGAGCTATCTGCAGCATAGAAGAATCTTATAATGTCCAAGGAATTTATAACAATTCTAATAAGAAGTGTGAAGAAGGGAAAATTTTTGAAAAACACAACTTATTGAACTAGTGGAATTGAAAATCAGTAAAAGAAAATCCAACCTTAGAGCTATTGAATGAGTTTCCCAGTTCTCTGTATGAATGAACAGAAGAATCCATATCATAAAACTTCTCTTCCAATTCAGCATCTATATCTATCCCAACAAGTGGATAAAGTCCACCCCTCTCCATCAAAAACCTACACAACTCAATTGTTAAAGGACAAGAAGAAAATTCAGTAAAATGAATTTATAGCTACCAAATTAACTGAGACAAAAAAGCAAAAGTAAATTAACTTTCAATTGACAGATCCCACATAAATAACAAGAAAAAATAATAGCATCTAATTGACTAACAAAAACGGAAAATAAATGAGTAAAAGTCCCGCTCAACAAGGAAATAAATGTCCTAACAACCAGAATATGAATGATAAACATCAACAGCACTTAAGAACTAAATTTACCAAATAAAATGGGAAAAATAGACTTACATCACTGAAGTCAAAATAAAATAAAAGCCAATATTACAAAGAAACTATAAGGGCAAGTTGAAACTGTCATAAAAGCCAATGTTACAAAAGATAATCAACACACTTCAGGAAATCAACTCGAAACTGGCATGCCTTAAATTGAAAAAATAAAAATCACTTCAAACAAAAACCTTTATATGACGGCCCTTAAGAATGTCCATTATACCTAGCCCTAAACCAAAAGAACATAAACTTCGAACCCAAAACAAATTGTAATCTCAATATAAAGCAAAGAAATAAAAAATATAATCAGGGCATATAAACTGCAATGAAAACCTACCTTTAGATTTAAGAACAAATCCAATTACGGGCAACTAAATAACTCCCATGAAGATCCATACTCCAAAATAAAATCAACAGGAATGGCTAAAATCAGTCCAGCAATATAATTCTGACTTCAAAATTGAGCATCTTAACTCATACACAAAATCACAATTAAAATTGAAAACCATAAAATTAAATTGAAATCTCGATATAAGCCGAAAACTTTAAACACAGCATCTAAGCTTCAAGGAAAACCTAAATTTCAAAAGAAATCGCAATTTAAAAATCCCCAGATGACAACCTCGCCATGAAATAAAACATAGAAAGATAATCAAAATCTTAGAGTATTCAAAAAATACCCCATTGAATAAAAAAACAAAACTAAAACTCAGAATACTTACAATCTCTGGAGAAAGAGTTTGAATTGACGATTCGAAACTCAGAAGCCCTCACAAAGCATCTGAAATTGCACTAAAAACCTAAATTTTAAACAAAACCAATTGAGAACAATTTAAAAAAATGCCACGAAAAACCATGTTAGTACAAAAAATCAGCATAAGCAGGTAAAGCTGTCCTCAGTGATTTTAACCTTGAATCCAACGAGAACATCTTAAACATTTTTACATTGTAAAAGATGGTTAATTTCATCAAAAAGAAAGAAAAAAACAGCAATACCCAATTCGATAAAGGAAAAGAAAAATTGGAATTCAATTACCTCACAATTACCCAACTGGAAAGGAGGCCGAATCGATGAAATCGTGCCTTAAAAGCCCTAAAATAATACTGTCCGTGAAATAGTTTTGTTATCGTGAACCCTGTTCATTCTAATAATTCATTTCTCCATTCAGACAGGCCTCTTGCACGATTTCGGTTGAGTGTTTAGTTTGAAAAGGCATGCCAAAGCCGTAAAGAACTTCAATTCTTTTTAATCGACCTTTCCTCCTAATTAAGGAATAAGTATAATGGAGTTGTGTTTTTCGTTTCTGCGGTTACTATTTATACATACATTTTTTTTGTTTGTTTGTTTTTTTCGATTTTCTTCTTTTTTCTCTCTCTTTCTTTTTTGGTTTTGTTTGAGTTGTGTTGGTTTTCTTTCTATTATATAATTTTATTTTCTTATTTTAAATACATATATCTAGAGTTTTTTTTGTTTTTGTTTTTTTTTTGTGTTTTTTTTTATAACTTTAGTGGATGAATGTCTCATGTCGACAAGTTGGGATTTGGCAAATATAATGTGTATATCGGGTTGGTCATGTTACCCGAACTTTATAAATATTGGGTTGAATGTCTGGGCTCATAGCTTATCGGTTTATGTAATTTTCTCCTTTTTTTTCACAATATTGTCAATCGAATCTAATTTTTAGACATGGTAAATTGAAAAAATTTGTTTACAATTTCCAAAGCTTGTCTTAATCGACGGTCTATATTCGCCAATGGTGTTATAAAGATATATTAGAGGAGGCCCCAAATTCGTCTAGCATTTTGCGGACACGTGTCTCAAACCAACGCCATTTTCACCAACTCTATTAATCATAGTAAATTATTGGACGACCCATAATAGCCTTGGAAATTACATAAGACGTGTTATAATTACGCAGGCTTTGCCAAATATTTGTATACCTAATACCATATAAGCTTCCCGCCAAATTTGCCAAAAAGGATTGGTATAAATACATTCATAGATCAGTGCTATTGTACACAATTTGGTTCGGTTGGTTCTGATATCTCAATTCTGATCGATAGCGAAGTTTCGATTGCTGAGTGCATTGGCGGCTACAATTGAGGCAAAGGTAAGTGATTAATTTTTGAAGTGTACTTAATATAATATTATTTTGAATTCACCTGAGGTTTCACCTCTATCTCTTTATGACTCCGCAATTTTGAGTTCATTCTTATTTAGCGGGGACCAGTTAGTGGTCAGTGGTCACCTGAGAGACCTCAGACATGATGACATCTAGATTCTATATTGTAGACCGTAGGGCCAATGAATCATATTTATATATACTATAGTCTATTGTCACTTCTTCAACAAGTTAATATTTTTTTTGCAGTCTTTATTTCGTTGGAGATGTTGAACAAGAATAAGGGTAAGGCTCATTCATGTGGGGAAAGCCAAGAGAAGCTAGCAAAATGTAGAACATTATCATTGTACCTTGGTATTGGAAAATTTTATGGCCAAAATTAGGAAGCTACTTCATCACAAGTAGATTTACAAGATTCACAACCTACACGACATATTGAAGAAGGCGGCGAACCTAATATCTCAGATCACAATGAACTTGAAGAATATTTTTCAGATAAATACCCAAAGTAGCCAGAATGATATAATCGACTTGGCTGAGACTGAGAATGCCAGAGATGATGGTGGTGGTGCACGGAAGAAGAAAAGAAAATACAAATCAAAAAAAGGTAGAGAATCAAAAAAAGATTGGAAGTGGAATCTGTCAAGGAATTTTCAAATAGAATGGGCGTCAAATTATCCATTCATTGAACCAGTGGACAATCCAATTGAAGGTGAACCTCCAGTAGAATGCAGATGTAAGATTTGCACCACGATAAATAAGAAGGAAAAGAGGTTGCATCTAAAAATTGACACCATAAAGAAGCATATGGGTAAAGTTACAAAAAGAAAATCATATATGGAGTTAAAAAATCAGTGATAAGATGGAAAACAAAAGAGGAATCTCAGCATATCAGGAATGCAAAATTATTTGAATTTCAGCAGAATATATAGACGAAGCCTGCTGAAGTTAAAGGCTTTATTGAAGGTTTTTTTGGAAAATCAATGGAAGTAGAACAAATGGGAAAAATTGTTTAGTTAAGTATTGTCTTTTATATTTTGAGCAGAGGGTGTGCTATGACAGACTTGTTGGAAACTACAATTGAGACAATTATTATATTGTCATTGATGTCAAACCTTGACTGGTAAGACAGTTGCTATCTTGTAAAGTATCATATCAATTGATTGATGAAGAAGATTTGAAAATGAGAGATAACAAGAAGACCTAGTGAATGGTTGAGTTATGTGAAACTTCAATGGGTACTTGATGAGATCACACCTTGACAAGGTAATATATTGTTAATCTTAAGTCTAAGTAAAGTTTGGATGACTACAAGATTAGTCTTGACCTAGTTACAGAGCAAAAGATTAAGAAACATAAGTTTATGTCGAGTAATGCTGAGTAATGTCAAGTGATGCGAGTGTCGACCGAGCATCAGTATGTGTCAAGTGTTAGAGAATTACTGAGTTACATAGAGATGATCGAGTGACAGTGCACAGTATTAACCGAGTTTTAGTATTATGACAGATTGAGAGAGATTTGAGATCGCAGCTGACATAGTTGATTTTCTTGGGATATGTGAAGCATATTTAAGATAAGGATGATTGTTGGAGAGAATTAAATGAGCATTAAATATATGTTTAACCATTTTTATGTATGGATTCAAGAAGGAGTTTTAGGATGCATTATACAAGGTAGATGGAAATGAAATGTTGGAAGGATTTGTTAGATATGACCTAAACCTAAGATCTATGGTGATGATTAAGGGGCAATAGATCGAGTTACTTGATCATAGAGGTATCAGATTAACCTAAGCAGAAGGAAGAGAAGGTTGAAGAGAGAATTACAAGACTACACAATGGTGATTTCTTGAAGGATTTCTGATCAGATCAAAGTGATGGAGATGACAATGAAGGCCAGTCCATGAATTAGCATTTGAGATATAATTGGATTTGTATTTGCAAAGTGAGTTGTATGTTTCAAATCACAATTTGTTGTTACTTTCTAACCATTGTATCAGTTGCAAAATCCTTTTAAACAAGGTTGACCTAACATTCATATTGTTAAATCCTTTAATCAAGCTGACATTCTAATGGAATGGTCTAAGCCCTCTAACAAGGCTCACTTCTAACAGAGTGATTAAATCCTTTAACCGGGTCACATTTAACAGTGTGTATTGTAACCTTTAACTAGGTTGGCTTTTCACATAGCTCACTTTAGAAGAGTGAAAATTGGTAGCATGTTACTAGTGGTTTTTCTCATATTGGGTTTTCACATTAAATCTTGGTGTCATACCTGTGTGAATGTTATTTGATGTGTTGTATTGTTAAGATTTTTATATTCTGCAAGTTGATTACAGTAGGACAGTAAGCTACAATTTTATATTGTTGATCATATGCTATAGTGGCTGAGTGGATTTGAGTTGGTTGAAGTGTTTGAAAGTTCAATTAGTACATCTGGGCCTTGGATAACTGATTCACCCCCCCCTCTTAGTTATTCTAAATCATTCTAATAATTGGTATCAAAGTCATGTTGTGGTGCTTGTAAAGAAGAGTTTGAAAGTACTTGAAGCTAAAGATCAAGATGTATAAAAAGGAGGTACCAAGGCTGAACAAGGAGAACTTCCCTACATGGCAAAGTTTAATGAAGCTACACCTAGCTGGTATTGGAGATGCAGAAAAACACTATGTGGAACATGATTACGTAACAATGTATGCACCTATGATAGCTCAGTAGATGAAAGAAAAAAAAAGAACACAACCAAGCAATGTTGGAGATTTCATCAGCCCTAAGTTATCTTGAATTTGAAGACATAAAAGATTGCAAAAATACAAAATAAATGTGGGATATGTTGGCAACTATCTATGGAGGTGATACAAATGTACTGAGAGCCAAATTTGAAATCTTGAGAGGTAAGTTTGATGAAATGAGAATGCAAGATGGTGAAACTATTGTTCAGTATTCTAATCAAGTTAAGGGGGTTGTAAATGCTATGAGAGGAGCCAATGGAACTATTAGTTATGATATTGTTATTAGCAAGGTATTGATAACCTTAATTCCTATGTATGCTATTAGAGTATCTTCTATACAAGAACTGAGATGTACTCTTGGTAACAACTTAACTCTGGAAGATCTAGTTGGTAGACTTACTACTTTTGAAATGTCAAATTTTGATAATTTCACTCCTAACCATGTTGTTTCTGCATTCAAATCACAATTGACTCTTCATAAATCAAGAAAAGGAAAAGAAAGACATGTGAATAGAGATAGTGACACTTCTGATGAAGATCTTGATGAACTTGAAGCACTTATGGCTAGAAGAATACCGAGAGGAAGAGGAAAATTCAAAGGTAAACTTCCTATAATTTGTTTTTCATGTAACAAAGTTGGCCATATTGCTGCAAGATATCCTGATAGGAATGACAAGGATGAGAGAAGAGAAAGCAAGTATAAAGACAAAAGGGATGACAGATATTTTAGAAAGTATAAGGACTATAAGGACAAAGGTAAGAAATCTTGTTATATTGTTGAAGAAGAAATTGATAGTGAATTTCATAAATCTGGTGATAGTGATATAGAAGTTGTTTATGTAGCTATGAAAGATGATTCTGATGAAGATGAGAAAACTTCACTTATTTCATATATGAGTAAAGGTGATATATGGATAATTGATATTGGTTTCTCACATCACATGACTGGTGATAAAAGTAAATTTGAAACCTTAAACTATTGCAAAGGTGGTAGTGTTAAGTCTGGTAATGACAAACCATGTCCTGTGAAAGGAAAAGGATCAATAAAATTGACTGATAATATCAAATGTGACAATTCCTATTAGGTTGAAGGACTAAACTGTAACTTGTTGATTGTTGCTCAGTTGAATACTTCTGGATACCGAGTTGAGTTTGATCACAAAAAAACTAAGATCTTTGATGCTATTGATGAACTGATTGGAATTGGAGAACAAACAAGAGGTAACTTGTTCTATCTAGATTTATCTGATGAGACATGTTTGTTTGTACAATATGATGATATATGGTTATGGCATAAGAGGTTATGTCATGTGAACTTTGACAACTTGGTAAACATTAGTAAGATGAAAAGAGTAAGAGGGTTACCAAGATTGAAGAAACTTGATAGTGTTATGTGTAAGCAATGTCAGTTGGGAAAAATGACAAAGTCTAGTTTTAAGAGCAAAACCTAAACTTAAGATAATGTTTTCGAATTGGTTCATACTAACCTTTGTGGACATATTGGTGTACAAAGCTACTGAGGTGATAAATATTTCATATTGTTTGTCGATGAATACTCTAGAATGATGACTACAATGTTTCTCAAAGAAAAATCTGATGTTTTTTAGTTGTTTAAGTGGTATTTGGAAAAAGTTGAAAAAGAGACAGGTAAGAACTTGAGATGTCTGAGATCTGATAGAGGAGGAGATTTTATATCAAATGAGTTTAACTTATTTTGCAATGACAGAGGAATAAAAAGATAGATGTCTGCTCCAATGACTCCCCCACAGAATGGCATAGCCGAGAGAAGGAATAGATCAATATTGGATTGTGCTAGAACATTGATGATAGAAAAGAATGTTGCACAAAAGTACTAGAGAGAATTTGTAAGTACAAAATTCTATACCTTAAACCGAGTACAAGTCAAGAAAGGAATTGATATTATACCTTATGAGTTATAGTATGGTTATGCACCTAATGAAAATATTTTAAAGATTTTGGGAGAAAATTTTATATACTGAAGGACAATAGAAATAGAAAACTTGATGCTAAAAGTGATGAAGGCATATTCCTAGGTTATTCCACTAAGAGGAAAGTGTATAAGTGTTTGAATTCCAACACTAACAAAGTTGTGGAAAGTGCAAATGTTATAATTGATGAATATGTAGAAAAGAATGAAGTGGAATGCAAGCAAGAACCTAAAGATTACATATATTTTTTTTACATGAGCGAAGGAGAGCCCAATAGTGTGCCTGAACCAAAAAAACAGGTTGTCGAACAACAGAATGATGTTATCGAGCAATAGCAAGAAAATGTCGAGATACAAAAAGACATTGCTGAGCATTGGGAGGAAACTGCTGAGGAAGAAGTAGAGACACAAAATGAACCTAAAATTAACTTTAATGATGAAGCTAAGGATGAACAACAAGAGAAACGAAGACCAAAGCCTACACTAGCAAAATATGTAAGGAGACATCATAAACCTTATCAAATTATTGGAGATAAAGATTTAGAGGTCATGACAAGAAGCAAATTGAAAAATTAGACATGCTTATTATGTGAATTTGAGCTAAAATTAGTGAAAGATACTTTAGGAAATGAATATTGGATACAGGCTATGAATGAAGAAATTGAACAAATTGAGAAGAAAAAAACCTTGACACTAGTACCTAGACCAAAAGACAAGAATGTTATTGGAACTAAGTGGGTATTTAGAAATAAGCTAAATGAGCATGGAGAAGTTATAGGAAACAAGGTCAGACTGGTATGCAAAGGTTATGCACAAGAAGAAGGCGTTGACTATGGTGAGACATTTGCCCCAGTTGCAAGATTGGAAGGAGTTAGAACTCTAATGGCTTATGCAACTTACAAAGGATTCAAAGTATATCAAATGGATGTCAAATCAACATTTATGGATGGAATACTTGAAGAAGAGGTATACATTGAACAAGCTGAAGGATTTGTTGATTCAAGCAAGAATAATATGGTTTGTAAGTTACATAAAGCGTTGTATGGATTGAAGCAAGCCCCTAGAGCATGGTATGAGAGATTGCACACTTACTTAGTCAAGATTGGATTTACAAGGACAAATGATAGCAGTAATTTGTACTTAAAAGTCTAAGAAAGGTAAAGGGATATTGCTAGCTGAAATATTTGTTGATGATATCATATTTGGAGGACAAGATGTTTTATGCAAATTATTTGCAAAATAGATGCAAATTAGATTTGAGATGTCTATGTTTGGAGAGAACAAATTCTTTTTTGGTTTGCAAGTATATCATATGAAGAAAGGTGTCTACATTACTCAATCTAAGTATATCAAGGAGATATTGAATTTTTTTGGCATGGAGGACTCTAGAGCTGTGAGTACTCCTATGGCTACTGGACATAAACTATCAAAGACTGATGAGACAACTGAAGTGAATCAGACTCTATATAGATCAATGATTGAAAAACTACAATATGTTGTCCACATTAGACCAGATATTGCATTAGCAGTTGGGATTGTTGCACGATTTTTTGAAAATCATAAAGATAGTCACTTAATGGCAATGAAAAGGATTCTGAGATATTTGAAGGGAACAGAGGAATATGGATTATATTACAAGAAGAATGAGAAGTTTGAACTGAAAGTTTACATAGATGCAGATTTGGCAAGCAATGTTGATGATAGAAAGAGCACAAGTGGAGGTGCATTCTTTTTAGGAAAGAGATTAGTCTCTTGGACAAGCAAGAACATAACTGTATTTCACAATCCATGATATAAAAGTTGAATATGTCGCAGCAACAGTGAATTGTTCAAACATAGTGTGGATCAAGTAATTGTTGAAAGGTATGAAGGAAGAGATCACAGACCCAATTGTTATTTTTTGTGATAACACTAGTGCTATTAACATTTCAAAGAACCCTGCAATGCATACAAAGACCAAGCATATTACTATCAAGTATCATTACTTGAGAGAGTTGGTACAAGACAAAGAAGTAAGACTTGAATATGTTAATACAAAGGAACAGTTGGCAGATATATTTACTAAATCTTTACCTAAGGATGCTCATGAGTATATAAGAGGAAAATTAGGGGTGATTCCCCCTATCTGAGGCTAATTGAGATCATATGGAGTGGTTGCATCAAATGTATTACATAGAATATATGATAGATTGATGCAAAAAGGGATCACACTTTAGGAGTCGCCTAAAGTTGTAAAGTGTTAAGAAAAGATGTTGATCACTCATAAGCAGAACGACAGAGGGAGCATTGAATTCAAAACCCTGCCATAGAGATATCTACATGTTAAAGATGTATGTATTTGGCATTGTTGTCAAAGAGGGAGAAATACTTGAGAGAAATGTATAGTAAGACACTAAGAGGGAGAAATGACTATGAAAGAGATATACTATTTGAGGGAGAAATAAACAATGAGGGAGATAAGCTACAGAGAGAAATCTATCCAAGAGGGAGACAATATTTGTATTGGAGAGAATCAAAATGAAGCTAAGGACATTAATGAAAATTTGTTTATAGGACATACTTTTTTGGATTGTTTGGGAACCTTACATATGTTGTTTGTTTGCATGTGTTTTCTGTCAATGCCAAAGAGGGAGATTGTTGGAAACTACAATTAAGACAATTGTTATATTGCCATTGATGTCAAACCTTAACTCGTAAAACTGTTATTATCTTGTAAAGTGCCATATCAATTGATTGATGAAGAAGATTTGAAAATGAGAGATAACAAGAAGACCTGGTGAATGGTTGAGTTGTGTGAAACTACAATGGGTACTTGATGAGATCGCACCTTGACAAGGTAATATATTATTTATCTTAAGTTTAAGTGAAGTTTGGATGACTACAAGATTAGTCTTGACCAAGTTACAAAGCAGAAGATTAAGAAACATAAGTTTATGTTGAGTTATGTCAAGTGATGCGAGTGTCAACCGAGCACTAGTATATGCCAAGCAAATTTAGTGTCAACCGAGCATCAGTATGTGCCGAGTGTCAGAGAATTACCAAGTTACATAGAGATGACCGAGCGACAGTGCACCATATTGACCGAGTGTCAGTATTATGACAATTTGAGAGAGATTTGAGATTCCAGCCAATATAGTTGATTTTCTTGGGATACAGAACCTATGTTATGATTTCACATACATATAGAAAGATGAACATATAGATAGGAATAATACAAATCTGATGACTCAAAGGTTAATGGGCCAACCATATAAAAAGTTTTAGAGGTACTGATTCACCCCTCCCCTCTCAGTACATCATTCCAATAATTCCAACAATTGGTATCAGAGCTAAGTCTCTTTCTTGAAAAGCTTAAAGACTTAAGAGAAAAGATCAAC
>MU228120.1:811288-828345 GCA_018584345.1 Thuja plicata | reverse complement strand
AGAAGATTTGACAATAAAAGGTAACATAACTGATGATATCAATGATGAATCATGGTTGGATAACATTATCAATGACACTACAGGAAAAGACCCTGCAGAAGAAGTGCAAAAAGATGAAGATATCAATACGACACAGGGCAATACCAAGAGACAGGATATAACTATTGACACTGTAGAGGTCAATACACCGACCAACATGAATGTTTTGATACAAACAATTGACATTGAATCAAGTTAGGAGAAATCATCTAAGAAAGATGATAATATACCCAAGGACACGGGTAATGAACAAAATAAAAATGCATCAGATACTCCAAAAGAGACAGATATAGAGATGAAAGATGCAACCGACACTCAGAAAGAGGTGTCTACTGAAAATAACAAAGAAGCAGATAATAAAATAGATGAAACATTGAGAAAAGATGAAGAAAAAGAAAAGAGTGAAGAAGTCGAGCAGGATGAAAGCATGAAAGAAAAGGAAGATAAATCTATTGATACACCAAAGGCCAATGGGGAGATGTCTTCACAAAACCAACCGGTGGAATTAGAATAGAAATAAAAAGATGCCTCATCTTCTTGACCCTCACCCACACAATCCATCCAATCTCAAGGTCTACAAATGGTAGTGCACCAATCTGCCAAACAACCAAAGAAGAAAAAGAAAGCAATAAAGAAATATATCTTGGCGGTCACACTTGATGAGGTAATTGAGATACCCAAGTGGGATGTATCGACTTTAGATACTGAAGCACTTCAAAAGTTTGGAGTGATGTGTCAGAGAAAAGAAATTCAAGAGAAAATGAAAAAGGAACATAGGGAATCCCAAGCACTTGATAAAGCAAGGGACATTCTACATCAACTTGTTCCAGATATCAAAATTGAAGATAGTATATCAGTCATGGAACAAATAGCAGCTCTTACCGACACCATCACAAATCAAAATGTTGATGCAGAGAAGGCGATGGAAGAACAAGAAGAGATGAAGTATCAACACAAACTAGTTGAGATGATCAACCAAGAAGTGGTAGAGAACAAGGTAAAACTATCTGAACTAGCAAGTGAATTAGAACCTATGATTGTTGAAGTTGTTACCTTAGTTCAAAAATTTTGCACATTAGAAAATTTTGCAAAAGAAAATAGTGATAAGTTGTCACAACTAGATTCAGATCTAACAGCTAGTGCACTAAGTTTAACCTCTGATGAAAACACTATAAAGCTGCATCATGAAAAGATCACAGAGTTAAATAGATTGAGACAAGAAATATGGGATGCAGAGACACAATTCATAAATGAGGTTACAGATCTACAAGCTCATATTTTTCCAAACCTCACTACTCTACAACAACATATAACATATGCACGAAATCTAATCACAACCCCATAAATGTCTGTGGTAGACAGTATATATGACATGCATGTGAGGATATCACTTGAGCATATGGCTCTTGAGAATTTAAAGGAGAAATGGGAGAAGATGATGGAGGAAATCAAAGCCTCACACTCTCACAATTTTGACAAGTTGTAAGTACCTTTGCCCTCATTATCAAAAATGGAGGAATGTATACATATGTACAAATATACTTTAGTAGAAAAAGGAGGAATGTATACATATGTACAAAATACTATATGAGGATATGTATAATGTATGTACAACAAGAATAGATATGTACATAAACTTACACTTACCGGCATATGCATAGGGGGAGTCATTTCATGACTAAGGAAGAAGTATACACAAGTGTACATACTAATACATCAAGTATGTTGCACATATCAGTTTTTGATACTAATATCAAAGGGGGAGATTGATGACATTAAGTTTTTCCATTAGTATACTTAAAGGGAAAAACATGATAAAGGTCATCGGTATAAGCATAACCAGCAGACAACAAGGATACCTGACGAGATGAAAATGCCAATTGAAAAAATGATAAGTATAGACTTGCCCGACGAACATTGACAAGAGTCAAACCGAGAACAAGCATTACTGATGATACAGTATTGAGAACATCATCGACGAAGAAGAAAAAGCATACCCAATGAACAGTTCAATTAAGGGACACCGATGGAGTACAAAACTGACATAACTGACAGAGCATCCCGACCATCAAAATAGACAGTCTGTTATAGAACCCGTAAAAAGTGGATCTGACTTTATACGTTAGATAAAATAATGTAATTCTATTTATAGAGTTTTTATTTGTTTTAAATCTTTACTTGAGGGTCAAGCAAGCCAATTGTGAATGTTTTAAAGCATCCTAACAGATATAAAACATATCTAACTAAAGATCAAGGTCAAGTTGTAAACCTTGGATCTCGAGTTAATTTGTAAAAGCCTTAATCAAGAATAGAGCTAGAAACTAGTATAAATAGATGTTCAATCATTTGTAATGTAACGTGAATTGTAATCATTTGACAAATGATAGTAGCCACAGAGATCATCTAAGTAGTAGAAGAGAATTCATGCATAGTACAAAAATAGATCAAAGCAATTATCAAGAACACATAAAGGCTACCGACGAGCAGAGACAAGGTATCACTTAATCATTCAAGGTGATTACATTTACATTGTAAGTTATACAAGATCTGTTATCAGCAATTAGAGATTGCATTCACTATTAGATCAACATTTATATTGTAGTTGTATTCTAACAAGTGCATCACAACTAAAATCCTTTTGTAGAAGGTGGACTTAAGCGTTCTTTGATAAATCTCTTAACAAAGTGCACACCTAACGGTGTTGCTAAAGCTTCAAACGAAGTAAATCCTAACAATTCTCTACTCTAATACTCTTAATAGGGTAGATCATCAGAAGTGATCAATTATAAGCCTTTACCGGCTCCCTTCTTATCTACAGATAGTGAAGTTTTGTGGGTAGACATCCCCATTGCAATTTTTACTTCCTAATAAGAGTTTTCTATGATATCATATCATGTGTTATGTTTTATTTGTTTTCATGAATGTTTACACATGTAAAGAACTTATATTATGATTTCACATACATATAGAAAGATGAATAGATAGATAGGAATAATACAAATCTGATGACTCAAAGGTTAATGGGCCAACCACATAAAAAGTTTTAGAGGTACTGATTCACCCCTCCCCTCTCAGTACATCATTCCAATAATTCCAACAACGTGAAGCATATTTAAGATAAGGATGATTTTTGTGGAGAATTAAATGAGTATTTAATATATGTTTTAACCATTTTTGTGTATGGATTCAAGAAGGATTTTTAGCATGTATTCTACAAGGTAGATGGAAACGAAATGTTGGAAGGATTCATTGGATCTGACCTAAACCTAAGATCTATGGTGATGATTAAGTGACAATAGATTAAGCTATTTGATTAGAGAGGTATAAGATTAACCTAATTGCTTGTTATGATGAGGAGGTGGTATGTGGTTAATTCAATTGATTGGCAAAATCTAAGCAGAAGGAAGAGAAGGTTGAAGAGAGTAGTACAAGACTGCACAGTGGTGATTTCTTGAAGGATTTTTTAGCAGATCAGAGTGATGAAGATGAAAATGAAGGCCAGTTAGTGAATTAGCATTTGAGCTTAATTGAATCTATATTTGCAAAGTGAGTTGTATGTTTCAGATCATAATTTGCTGTTACTTTCTAACCATTGTATCAGTTGCAAAATCCTGTTAAACAAGGTTGACCTAACAGTCATATTGTTAAATCCTTTAATCAAGGTGACATTCTAATGGAATGGTCTATCCCTCTAACAAGGCTCACTTCTAATAGAGTGATTAAATACTTTAACCAGGTCACATTTAATAGTGTGTATTGTAACCTTTAACTAGGTTGGCTTTTCACATAGCTCACTTCAGAAGAGTGAAAGATTGGTAGCATGTTACTAGTGGTTTTTCCCATATTGGGTTTCCACGTTAAATCCTGGTATCATACTTGTGTGAATGTTATTTGATGTGTTGTAATGTTAAGAGTTTTATATTCTACAAGTTGATTACAGTAGGACAGTAAACTACAAGTTTATATTGTTGATCATATGCTATAGCGACTGAGTGGATCTAAGTTGGTTGAAGTGTTTGAATTTCAATTGGTACATCTGGACCTTGGATAAATGATTCACCTCCTCTCAGTTATTCTAAATCATTCTAACAAGAATACCCATCATTGAGCAATTTATTACACTTTTTGAAAGTTTGTTACTATCCTAACAGTCACTGGTCAGTAAACAATGGATGAGAATGTGCAAGTTGTCTTGCCGAGGTTGAAATAGAAGATCTAAAGGCAAAAATTAAAGAGTCAAACTTTATTGCATTGTCTTTGGGAAAAGTTACAACAATATATAATACTTCCTAGGTATGCATGTATGTTTATACTATACACAATTTTGTCTGCCAACCTCATCTATTAACTATTGCTAAAATGAAGGATGATGCGACAACGGAAAATTTATTTGAACTAGTAAGGAGTTCTCTAATTGAATATGGAGGTATAGATGACATGACGATTGCCAAAAAGTTGGTGTGTGTTGGAGCAGATGGAGCTTCAGTAATGCAAGGTGACAGGAACGGTCTTTGTGCAAAGATAAAAATTTCTTGTGCACCCTACGTTATTGACATTCACTACATGGCCCATATAATGAATCTAGCTTTTGGAGTTGTGAGCAAGCATGCTCCAGTACAAAAAATTGAAGTTTTAATCAAAGAGATCTACCAACACTTCTGTCAAAGTCTAAAATGATTCAAGTAATTTCAAAACTTTGTCGAAGGTCTAACTGATGATAACAAGCTTATTAAGGATAATGATATCAGATGGATCTCTTTGGATGGACCAACGCATCGAGTCTTTTCAAAATATTCATCGTTGCTTGGTCTAATGAACTCAAGTCATGATGAAGCAGGTCTACTAAAACTGCTACAAAGGTTAAGTAATGTGGAGACACTCTTAACATTAGCAGGTCTTCTCCCCATGCTAGAGGAAATATGGAATATAATGAACAAGGCCCAACAAAGAGATATGTATATTGCAGAATATGTTGTGTTGCATAAATTGACATGCGTGATGCTCAATAATCTCTATTGATTATGTGATGATGTAAAATTTTCCAAATGGATGAGAATCATAGATTTGGAAAATCCTAATAAATTTTAAAAGAACGGTGCAAATGGGGAGTCAGAAGTACGCAAAGTTGAGATACCTAGGATCGAGTCTGAGGAACCAAGAAAGAACCCCAAGAAGCGACTATCAAGTATTACAAGGGAAGAATTTACCAAGATCGTTGAGTTTGTAACTTCTTTGAAGCACATTGCCTATGATCTTTCCTCGCAGATTAGAGAAAGAATCCCTCTATTCAAACTACTTGAATCCATGGCTATTGTATTTCCTCAATATTAGAGTGTCAACAATTCAAAAGTTTTTCCAACTATGCTACTAACTTTGATAGATCATTTTTGCAAAACCAAAGAATTTAATGGAGTAACTCAAAATGGAATTTTAGATGAATCTCATTTGAGAGAGAAATCAAGAATTTTTTCATAGACAATGAGGGAACAATATAAAATTATGTGGAATCCCCATGAAGATGGATCGGTAACAAGGCTTTGGAAAAATCTAGCTCAAAGTGAAATGATGACTGATTCAATATCATAAATTTTCAAGCTTGTTGACTTATGTCTGACCATGATATTGGGGTTAGTAGAGGATGAGAGAGTTTTCAGTGCTTTGGGGTTCCTAAAGTCAAAGCTAAGAAACAAACTAGACAAGAATTTGGAAAATTGCTTGAGGCTCTATACATCCAGGTATGATGTCCATACTTTTCCTTATGATATGGCATTGAAAGTGTGGAGGAAGAAATGTCAAAGAAAAGGGTTAGGAAACATTTCAAACCAAAATGGGAGTGCCAAAAATGATGATGTCAGTGACTCATGTACTAGTACTGGTAGAGTTGAACTTGAGATGTAGTCAAGCGAAGGTATGCAGAGTGAAGAAAACATAGCGAAGAACCAAGAAGCTATGAATTTGATGGCAAGGATTCCAAGGATCCTAATAATGAGATGATGTGGCAACTTGAATCATTGTTGAAGTAGCAGGTCCTAGGTATTTATTAAACTTATTATTGTAGTCTATTTTTTGTATCTCATCATCAATCATGCATAATAGCATATTCCAATGTCAAAAACATTAATGTGGTTGATAATGTCATCAATTCTACAATTAATGTTGATTTTCATTTGCATTATTAGACTCACATGGTACAATTCTTAAATATTTTCATTGTTTTTTTGAAAATATACCAATTCATAGAGATTCTCATTAATTTATTTACAAATATGATACAATTCATTCATTAGTAGTAGTAAGTACACAACTTTGTGCGATTTTGTTTGCAAAAGTAAATACCCAATTTCAATTTTATTACCCTTAGAAAATGACCCTGAAATCCCCTTTATACAAATAAGGGAGCAACAACAGCTTCAGGTCGATTTGCCTCATGTGAAGACTCAACATCAAAATTAGTAACACAACCTCTCTACAACTGTACATTTCTACATTTGACATACCGATTTAGTAAATTAGCATATGCTATATTTATCTTGTTCAAAAAAAAAGTTCAAACTTTAAACTCAATTCAAGCCATTAGAAATAAAATATAGAGATGATTGAAAGTACTTTCAAATACTATGATTGATGAGATAATTCTGCCAGTTTGTTTAGGATGCTTCATTCTGCGTCGTTTGGAAGGTCAATATTTGTCAAGTTATAGTAAATGACCTGCAACCTCGTCAACCATCCATACTTGGAAGAGTGACTTGAAATCAATGCTCCATCCAATACTGCATTCAAATTTGTCAATGGTTTGATACAATTTTCAATGCCTTCATGAGTTATGTCTTGAGGAAGCTTGCCTAAACCAGACGTCATTGTGTCCTCCAACTTTTTTTTGTAATCTTCTCTTCCAACGAATTTCATTAATGAGTTATTAGGACCAGGACAAGGATTTGGAAAACCAAGACTTATCATTTTGGTTTTTTTTTATTCATCTCGGCTTTCTCCCACATAAACCAGAATTTCCTCTCCTTCCCTTAGTTTCTAACATTTTTGAAAGACAAATGTTGCCTTTATTGTTGCACGAATGTGGTCATGAATTCACTTGCTTGCCAAATTCTTGTCACTGGTTGTGTTGATTTGTTGCAAAATCTATTTTGCAATATTATCTATCTGATAAAGATTTTTGGTCTTCTCAACATGCTTTTTGAGCTTCCCATAAACATCTCTAAGACTTTCATTCAATTCAAACCAATCACACAACCTATCACCATTCACCTTTATTTTTCCCCAAGTGTCTTGTTTTATTTGCTTGACTATATTTTTTACTTTGTCATTCAAGTTGTTTTCTTAAGTTTTAATTATATTATTTTCCTTCTGTATCTCTTCTCTCAATTCCGACAACATGTAATCACTATGATTTCTTATTTACTCTACTTTCTCTTCCCACTGTTTTGATTTTACCCTCTCATTCTCCAATTCCTTATTTAAATTATATTTTACCTATGTCGTAGTCTCCACACTTTTGTATAAACATAGTGAAGAGACTTTTTCATCCTTAAGTTTTTTATTGCTCTCTTCCATTTTTCCCTCATAATTTTTAGTTCTGCCTCCATATGTTCTTGTTGTGCAATTGCTTCTTTAGAGGAAGAATTTATTTATCATTTTCTCTGATTCTTTGTACATGTTATTTATTATTTCTCTTTTGCATTTTCATTTTCCAGGTCTTCCTGTAACTTTTCTATTTTGTCCACAAGCTTTTCTTTCTTTCTCTCCAACTACATCACTAAACTGTAGACCACTTGGTTGGTCATTGTTGACACATTTATCTTGTCCACATTTTCAATTTTATATAAATCCATTTGGAGGGTGCTAACGTGAAATTTAGATGGATCTAACTGACTCTCTAGTGAATTATTATCTTTAGTTGGGGGCATAACAACCATGAATTCCATCATTTCTTTGTTTGGGTCATATGTGAGAAATATCATATTCGATGTAGGCTCTACATCACAAGATACAACAAATGCATCCCTCTTCAATGTCTTATTATTTTTTTTGTTCCTATTTTTTTGTTTATTCAAAGTTAGTTGTGAAATCATTGTAATTAAAATCTAGGTTTGATGACACAATCGAATGTTTCAAAGGTGGAATAACACTTGCAGTTATGTACGCACATCCACCTATACCTTCAGTTCTAATAATTTCATCATGAGGATTAGCAACACCCTGAACCATTCCTAATCTTGTCCCACTTTCACTAGTAAGTGGAGTTTTTGGATTGTTATGAGGGTTTTGTATTGAAGGCGTGGCAATTGTTGGTCTCACCATTGGCATTGTTGTCATAACCTTTTTCTTCTTTACACTGCCTTGATATTTTAGATCCACTATTTTCATATCCATTTTTAATGTCCTTTTCTAACCACTAGTACTACCCATGCCATACCCACCAGTGGTAGTGGCACTTGATTCAGATAGAATCTGAGTTCTTGGAAAAGGTGGAACTTGATTTAAAGATGGAAAAAATGAAGGTGCAAGGGTATGAGGCTGAGTAGTATATTTTTGTGATGAACCCTATGATTCAACTCCAAGGACTGGTATGTCACCATGTTTTGGTGGAAATGGTGTGTCAGGTGAAAACCAAGGCCCTTGTTCTATTGGACCCAGACCAATCCAACCTGTAAAACCCATTTTTTCTATAATCTTTGCCCCTTTGGTATATTTTACTTTCATGGACACATTGACTCCACTTAAAGTTGAATAGACTGTAGTAGTTTTGGGAGTGGAATTAGTGGATGTGGGATCCACAGAAGCCCACTTGTACTCATTATTTTTACGATCATCATTATTGTGATATGCTTTAGCTGGATGCTCCTTATTCCACAAATTGCTAAATATTTGATTCTCTTCCGCTTCATAAAGATATGCAGAGGTCTTTGGCTCACCGAGATTCTTCCTCATTTCCCAAAAATCATAAATTTTGGTTTGAGTCCAATCACCACATTTACATTGATTCATTAGTTCTATTCGAATATATTTTCTAGATGGTTGAGAAACTTTCTGGTAGAAATTGAGGTAGGATGTCCTAGGCTACACTTTTCCTTTATGTTTGTGCAATGCCATAATTTGTTATGACTATTCTTGTACTGAAATATTATTTTCAGTGGCATATTTATCCATCTCTTTTTTCACCTCATCCCAAGACTCCATGTTTTTTTTTATCAATGGCATACTCTCATTTTGACATTTGCTTGTGAAGTTCTCATTCTCTCTAAGCTCTGCTCCAATTTTATTGAGTGGATCATACTACCAGTGATTGTCAAAATCAAAGCAAAAAATTGTAAAAAACACTTGCACCACTTTGAATCTTCTTCTCTCAAATGTGAACCCTCCAAATGAGAAAGGTAAGGAAGGAAATGTCATTTTCTTTTGCTGACCATTAAAGAGTACATTTGTGCTATCCATTTGTCATACATATTCCAATGCAAATACCCTCTCTGTCACATGTATTTGAAGTTTGTAGGGTTCTACCATTGAACCGTAAAACCTTAACATAGTGTAGTCTTCCGTGAAGTATCAATCAACCAATTGTAATTCACTTCCAAGTTAAATGCAATCACTACAAGACACAAACAATATAGGCATTGGAGTACCTGTAATTTTATAATACATTGGTGCCAAAAAGAAGTCTACAAAATGGTTTTAGTTCTTTCTATTATTACTCATCCTTATCTCAGGTTCCTATTCATATATTGGATTATGGACTTGACTTTGAAGCTTGTTTGTTTGAAATATTGCACGATGCTTTGCTAAAAGAAGATAACACAAGTAGGTTGTGAATCTAAATGTCTTCTGTGAACGTCTTTTAATCATTATTAATTTTTATTGTATGTAATGAACAATGTGCTCAATAAAATTTTATCTTATTGATTCTGATTCACAATGAATATAATAAATCATTACAAGAATGATGACACCCACTTCTTTGTTACTTTCCGATCCCAAACAAAATTCTAGCAAGGAAATACTATCTTGAACCCATTGCACAAAAATATCATAATCATAAGGAGACTTATGATCTCAATCCAAACTAAATTGTCTATTAGTTGTCTGATATATGAATCATTCTATCTTGCATCTAATTTTTAATAATTCTCTGTCATCTTTCCCAGGTCAATGTGCACGTTTGAGTTTTTTTGCTTCAAACCCTGGGTCCAACTGACTAGCAAATTCACTATCGGTTATCGATAAAATTTCCTCTTGGGTATTTTTATTAAAAATTGCTTTTCTATTTTCATCATAATTTTTGGCATAGGGCATGACAATTTTTGGACAAGGGAATACTTGAGGTAACGCCATGTGTGCCGACCTAGCAATCCACAGTACAATTTTATTTGTCTTTGCCTTTACCATGTTGTTAAATGGATAAAATTTTGTCTCCTTCATTGGACCTTTCCACTTATTTTCAAGTGCAAATCTAATTTACATGATTCCCTTATTTCCATGAATAACGAGATCATAAATATCACAGAATTCATCAGTAAAACCTAGTGTTTTAACCAGTTTGTGGAAGTCTATTATCTATGTCTCATGTCTTTTCCTTTTACTCGTAATATTGGTATTTATTTTGGCCATCATGGTATTTACTCATAGTAAAATTCAAATAATTCTACATAGCTACAATTTACAAGCGTGATTCAAAATTAAACCCTGATTCTAGTTCTACAATATAAACATTAAACCACATATTTGAAAAATTAAAAAGGCAGGATGTAGGTGTTCAGGATTTTACCCAGAATTTCAATTTGTGCAGACTGTGAGTGGGCAGAGAGTTGAGAGACTCTGTTCCATTCCTCAACCTAGAAGACGTAACCCCTTTCTGAATCTCCAATAGTAGTTAGAACTGAAAAACTTTGATTGAAAACCTAAAGGGAAAAATTTGTACAACTGTGAATCGTGTTAACTTTTATTGATTCTTTATGAATACTGATATCTGATGTCACTATGAAATGTGTCACTTAAATGTTTGACATCACAACTGCAGTTGGAGACCCAAAATTGAGCTTATTAGTTATTACATTTATTAATTGTTTAGTTTTACTCCAATTTAGATTTTAATTATACTTAGTTGAGTGTTAAATCATGTCACATGCATTTTTTTCCGGGGGACATTTTCAAAAAGAGGTGATCATTCCCCAAATCAGCCCAAAATACACCTTAAGTCATTGATCTATGCTCAGCCAATGGTCGTCGGTAGTCACTGTCAAGTGTTGTGAGTCCCATTCACTTTTGGCTTGTCACTACTAGTAGTCACCTAGTCACCTCACGCGTGATCATCGAATGAAACTGACCATGTGAGTGGACACATGTCATGATTCTGGAATGGGTTTGCAAAAATGGGGTTTCATTTCCATTTCGGCCTGAAATATACCAAACGTCGTTGATATGTGCTCATCCAACGATCGTTGGTAGTCACTGTCAGGTGTTGCGGGTCCCATTCACTTTTGACTTGTCATTAGTCACACATCATCATTGAATGACGTCGACCTGAGTGGACACGTGTCATGATTCTGGAAGATTTTTGCAAAAATTGGGTTTTATTTCCCCTTCGGCCTCAAATACACTATACGCTATAAATTTATTAAATTTAAATTAAATTGTTTTTCATTTACACTAAATTGTAAATTTCTAAAACAGTGAACACCGAATAATTTATAATTTTACATTGAGTTTGTAATTTATTATTTTAATTATTTATTATTATAAATTTCAAATTTTTAATAGTCCTTACCTTTTTATTTAAATAATTAAATATATAAATTTAGTATTATAAATATGATCAATTATTAAACTTTATAATAAAAAAAATTAATAACTTTATAACTTGATAAATTATAACTTTATATTTCACATATTGATAATATATATGTAATTTAAGTCAATTTTGATAATTGATTTAAATCAACTTTAATTTATGAAATAATGTTACAAAATATGATATTGTGAGAATTATACAATCCATGTGTAGTCCATCTCCTCGAATTCATCAAGGAGAAACTATTTGTGGAGAAAATACCTCCCAAGCCACACCCATTTTCTATATCGCGTCAGTTGCTCTACATTGAGGTTCAACAGAAAGGGTTGTCGGGCCACATTTCTACCCGGCTCCAGCAGCAGGGTATGTCTCTTGGCCAAGGGATCCCCACCCCTAATTCCACAAAACAGCAATAAGGACATCATCCACCAAAAATTACTCTTTAAAAACCTTCCTCAGCAACATCAACATTTTGACCTTCTCTCCTCTGAGGTCGAGGAGAGACACAAAAAAATGGGTTGTAATGTTCGTGTAGACGCATGATTTGTCAACGTTCTCAGGGAACTCTCGGCCCAATACCATCAACACAACAACATTTCTAAAAGTGCCAACCTCCCTACAAACTGAAGTGAGGATTTCTTTTGAGACGCTTCCCAAAAAGGAATTCTGCTCCTCTAGGGGTGTGCATCTCAAACGGACTGGAGTGTTCATCTCCAATTCTTGACAGCCTAAAGACCTAAAAACCTAAACCTTAAAACCAAAGGCAAAATTTCAACCACAAGTAGCTCTGACTCTTAATCTACCAAACACAAATTGAAGAAGAAAGAAGCTAGATCATCTATAAATAGCCCTTCATTGATACTCAACAATTAAATATACTTTCTTTAATCGAATTAAATCCATTATCCTTAATCTTTAATGTAAATCTTTCCCATAAATGCATGCATGTGAGAAATTTAAATCCATTGTCCTTAATCTTTCATATCTCCATGTAAATATTTCCCATAAATGCATGCGCGTCAAAAATTGGTAATATCGTCTGTAAGAATTTGGAAGTCCAGTGTGTTGAGTGGATAACAGTTAAACAATGTTGCTTGTCACTTACAAGGCATTTATTTATTACCGAGTTACGAGTTGCACTATAGACAGTGCAAAATTATCGATCGTCCACATAAACAACTAGCTAGTTGTAATCAACGATCATGGTTATGGCGTAGGTTAAGGTTTGAATCTTGATACGTGTCATCTCTATGGTGACTTCCTAGAGAACACTATTTCCTTCAAGAAATTGTGGCCAAAATTAAAATTCAGCCATTGATCTAGGATCATCAAACTGTCTCAAATAATATATTTAACATTATAAAATGATGGATGTTAGATTGCATGTCCATGTGACTAGTCATGCTTATCGATACCAACGTGTTGAGTCTGCAAACAAGTTGGCAACACATAAAGGTGATATTTGTTGGACATGATTTTGTATTAATTACATCTCTGATAAATTGCCATTTGGCATTGGCCCACATGATGGGTCTTTTCTTTTGAAAATCGTAAATAAAATATTTATTTTCCCATAATTAATGAAAGAATAGCCAATAAAATAAAATAAATTTCAAATAGTAGATAAAATTTGCTAGTACAACTAATTTGTTTCCCTTCGAAAGAAAATCATTCACCTCATATATATTATACTTTTTTACTTCAAAAGAAAAAAAATCACCTCATACAATATATATTTTCCCCCACATTAATGTATTATTCACCAAGATTTTATGGAATTTTCATACGACATGGAAACAATTGCTAATACAAATTATTTTATTTTCTTAATTTGGGAAAAACATTTGCCTCCATTAAGAAACGTTTACCCTAAAATAATATAGGATTCGCCGGGATTTTACACCTTTTCTTTGGAGGGGGTTTCTTGACAAGACTACCCATCATTGAGTGATTTATTACACTTTTTGAAAGTTCGTAACTATCCTAATAGTCACTAGTCAATAAACAACATATGAGAATGGGCAAGTTGTCTTGCTGAGGTTGAAAAAGAAGATCTAAAGGAAAAAATTAAAGAGTCAAACTTTATTGCATTGTCTTTGGGCTAAGTTACAACAATGTATAATACTTCCTGGGTATGCATGCATGTTTATACTATACACAATTTTGTCTGCCAACCTCATCTATTAACTATTGCTAAAATGAAGGATAATGCGACATTGAAAATTTATTTGAACTAGTAAAGATTTTTCTAATTGAATATGGAGGTATAGATGCCATGACAATTGCCAAAAAGTTGGTGTGTGTTGGAGCAGATGGAGCTTCAGTAATGCAAGGCCACAGGAATGGTCTTTGCACAAAGATAGAAAGTTCTTGTGCACCCTATGTTACTGGCATTCACTACATGGCCCACAGAATGAATCTAGCTTTTGGAGTTGTTAGCAAGCATGCTCCAGTACAAAAAATTGAAGTTTTAATCAAAGAGATCTACCAACACTTCTATCGAAGTCTGAAATGATTTAGGGAATTTCAACACTTTGTTGAAGGACTAACTGATGAGAGCAAGCTTCTTAAGGATAATGACATCAGATGGATCTCTTTGGATGGACCAACGCATCAATTCTTTTCAGAATATTCATCGTTGTTTGGTCTAATAAACTCAAGTCATGACAAAGTAAGGCTACCAAAATTGCTACAAAGGTTAAGTAATGTGGAGACACTCTTAATGTTAGCAGGTCTCCTCCTGATGCTAGAGGAAATGAGGAATATAATGAACAAGGCCCAGCAAAGAGCCATGTATATTGCAGAATATATTGTGTTGTGTAAATTGACATGCGTGACGCTCAATAATCTCTATTGATTATGTGATGATGTACAATTTTCCAACTGGATGAGAATCATAGATTTGGACAATCCTGATAAATTTTTAAAGATCAGTGCAAATGGGGAGTCATAAGTATGCAGAGTTGAGATACCAATGCATTATTTTTCCACGATCGAGTTTAAGGAACCAAGAATGAACCCCAAGAAGTGACTATCAATTATTACAAGGGAAGAATTTACCAAGATTATTGAGTCTGTAACTGCTTCTATGAAGTACATTGCCTATGATCTTTCCTCATAGATTAGAGAAAGATTCCCTCTAGTCAAACTACTTAAATCCATGACTATTGTATTTCCTTGGTATTGGAGTGTCAACAATTCAAAAGATTTTCCAACTAAGCTACTAACTTTGATAGATCATTTTTGGAAAACCAAAGAATTTAACGGAGTAACTCTAAATGGAATTTTTGATGAATCTTGTTTGATAGAGAAATCAAGACTTTTTTCATAGACAGTGGGGGAACAATATAAAATTATGTGGAACCCCCACAAAGATGGATCGACAACAAGGCTTTGGAAAAATCTAGCTCATAGTGAAATGTTGATTGATTCAATATCAAAAAATTTCAAGCTTGTTGATTTATGTCTGACCATGATATTGGGGTCAGTGGAGGATGAGAGAGTTTTCAGTGCTTTGGGGTTCCTAAAGTCAAAGCTAAGAAACAAACTAGACAAGAATTTGGAAAATTGCTTGAGGCTCTATACATCCAAGTATGATGTCCATAATTTTTCTTATGATATAGCATTGAAAGTGTGGAGGAAGAAATGTCAAAGAAGAGGGTTGGGAAACAGTTCAAATCAAAGTGGGAGTGCAAAAAAAAATGATGTCAGTGACTCATGTACTGGCACTGGTAGTGTTGAACTTGAGATGCAGTCAAGCAGAGGTATGTAGAGTGAAGAAAACATAGCAAAGAACCAAGAAGCTATGAAGTTGATGGAAAGGAATCCAAGGATCCTGATAATGAGATGATGTGGCAACTTGAATCATTGTCGAAGTAGCAGGTCATAGGTATTTATTAAAATTATTATTATAGTCTATTATTTGTATCTCATCATCAATCATGCATAATAGCATATTCGAATGTCAAAAACATTATTGTGGTTGATAATGTCATCAATTCTATAATTAATATTGATTTTCATTTGCATTATTCAACTCATATGGTACAATTCTTGAAGACTTTCATTATTTTTTGAAAATATAGCAATTCATATGATACAATTCACAGAGATTCTCATTAATTTATTTACAAATAAATTTGTACAATTGTGACTCGTGTTAACTTTTATTGCTTCTTTATGAATACTGATATCTGATGTCACTATGGAATGTGTCACTTAAACGTTTGACATTACAACTTCATCTGGGGACCCAAAATTGAGCTTATTAGTTATTACATTTATTAAATGTTTAGTTTTACTCCAATTTAGATTTTAATTATACTTAGTTGAGTGTTAAATCATGACACATGCCTTTTTTCTGTGGAACATTTGCAAAAAGAGGTGATCATTCCCCAAATCGGCCCGAAATACACCTTAAGTCATTGATATATGCTCAGCCAATGGTCATCGGTAGTCACTGTCAAGTGTCATGGGTCCCATTCACTTTTGGCTTGTCACTTCTAGTAGTCACCTAGTCACCTCACATGTCATCATCGAATGAAACTAACCATGTGAGTGGACACGTGTCATGATTCTAGAATAGGTTTACAAAAATGGGGTTTCATTTGCATTTCGGCCCAAAATACACCATACGTCATTGATATGTGCTCACCCAATGATCATTGGTAGTCACTGTCAGGTGTTGCGGGTCCCATTCACTTTGCCTTGTCATTAGTCACACGTCATCACTGAGTGACATCGACCTGAGTAGAGACGTGTCATGATTCTGGAAAAGTTTTGCAAAAATTGGGTTTTATTTCCCCTTTGGCCTGAAATACACCATACGCCGTAAATTTATTAAATTATTTTTCATTTAAACTAAATTGTAAATTTCTAAAACAGTGAACACCGAATAATTTATAATTTTACATTGAGTTTGTAATTTATTATTTCAATTTTCAATTTTTTAATAGTCTTAACTTTTTTATTTAAATAATTTAATATATCAATTTAGTATTATAAATATGACCAATTATCAAAATTTATAATAAAAAAATTAATAACTTTATAACTGTTGGAAAGATTGTTGGAAAGCTCCAATGGAAACAATGCTTGTTTTGTCATTGATGTCAAACCTTAATTGGTGAGACTATTGCTATCTGTTTGAGTACCATATCTATTGATTGATGAAGGAGATTTAACAAGAAGACCAAGTGAAATGGTTGAGTTATGGGAAATC
>MU228120.1:785601-808857 GCA_018584345.1 Thuja plicata | reverse complement strand
ACAGTGGTTGTTCACATCACATGACTGGTGATAAAGATAAATTTGAGACCCTAGATCAGTGTAATGGTGGTTATGTTAAATTTGGTAATGATGCACCATGTCTTGTTAAAGGGAAAGGATCAATTAAGTTGACTGACAAGATCAGATGTGACAATGTATATTGGGTTGATGATCTTAACTATAATTTATTGAGTGTTGTACAGCTGAATACTTCTGGTTACAGAATTGAATTCCATCACAAGAAGGCAAAGATCTATGATTCCACTGGAGAACTAGTTGGAAGTGGTGAGCAAACAAAAGCTAACTTGTTTTATCTAGATTTAGCTGATGAGACATGCTTGTTTGCACAATATAATGATGTTTGGTTATGTCATAAAAGGTTGTGTAATGTAAACTTTGATAACTTGGTAAGCATAAACAAATTGAAAAAGGTTAGAGGGCTGCCTAAGTTAAAGAAACCTGAAAATGCAATGTGTAAGCAATGTCAATTAGGAAAGATGGCTAAATCTAATTTTAAGAGCAAGACTCATACTTTTGAGGAAATACTGGAATTAGTTCATACTGACCTTTGTGGTCCCATTGATGAGAAAAGTTACTGTGGAGATAGATATTTCATTCTATTTGTTGATGATTACTCAAGAATGATGACTGTTATGTTTCTTAAAGAAAAATCTGATGCATTCTAGTTATTTAAGTGGTACTTGGAAAAAGTTGAAAAGGAGACAGGTAAAAGTATGAAATGTTTGAGATCTAACAGACGAGGTGAGTTTATCTCTAATGAGTTTAACATGTTGTGCAATGACCAAGGGATAAAAAGACGGATGTCCGCACCTAGAACACCACCACAAAATGGTATTGCTGAGAGAAGAAATAGATTTATCATGGACTGTGCCAGAACATTAATGATGGAGAAAAATGTTGCACAAAAATATTGGAGAGAAGCTGTAAGTATAGTAGTTTATACCCTAAATAGAGTACAAGTCAAGAAAGGTACTACTGCTACACCTTATGAGCTTTGGTATGGATATGCACCTAATGTAAAATATTTCAAAGTTTTTGGAAGCAAATATTTCATACTGAAGGATAACAGAAATGGAAAACTTGATGCTAAATTTGAGGAAGACATATTTCTTGGTTATTCGACTAAGAGTAAAGCATATAAGTGTTTAAATTCTAACACTAACAAAATTGTGGAAAGTGCAAATTTTAGAATTGATGAGTATGTAGAAAGAAATGAAGCTGAAAGCACACAGAAACTTGAGAATTACGAATCATTTTTCTATCTGGATGAGGAAGATTCTAATACATTACTTGAACCTGAGAATGAGGTTGCCAAGCAAAAGCTAGCACCTGTCGAGTCATAGAATGAGGATGTCGGGTAACAGGAGGCAATTTCCGAGCTATCTGATGGAGATGTCGAGTCACAGAATCTACCTGAATTAAATGAGAATAATGAATCTGAAGCAAGACAAGAACCTAATCTAGAAAAGTATGTGAGGAGGCACCACAAACCTGATCAAATTATAGGATTGAAGGATTCAGTAGTTATGACAAGAAGCAAGTTGAGAGATAGTAGGTGCTTGCTATGTGATTTTGAGCCTAAAATAGTAAAATATGCCTTAGACAATGAAGATTGGATTCAAGCCATGAATGAAGAAATTGAAAAGATTGAGAAGAATAAGACTTGGACACTTGTACCTAGGCCCAATGATAAAAATTTAATTGGTACTAAGTGGGTATTCAGAAATAAGCCGAATGAACATGGAGAGGTAACAAGAAATAAAGCTAGATTGGTATGCAAGGGTTATGCACAAGAGGAAGGAATTGATTATGGAGAAACATTCACCCCAGTTGCAAGGTTGGAAGGAGTCAGAACCTTACTTGCATATGTAGCCTACAGAGGTTTTAAAGTTTATCAAATGGATGTGAAGTCAACATTTATAAATAGGATATTAGAAGAAGAAGTGTACATTGAACAAGCTGATGGATTTGTAGACCCAAGTAAGAGGAACATGGTTTGCAAATTACACAAAGCACTATATGGATTGAAGCAAGCACCAAGAGCATGGTATGAGAGATTGTACAATTACTAGATAAAGATTGGATTTGCAAGAACCAATGACAACAACAATCTGTATTTGAAGACAGAGCAATGTAAAGGTACTTTATTGGCTGAAATTTTTGTTGATGACATTATATTTAGTGGACAAGATGTGTTAAGCCAAGAATTTGCAAAAGAGATGCAAACTGAATTTGAAATGTCTATGTTTGGTGAGATAAAAGAATTTGTTGGCTTACAAATATATTAGATGAAGAATGGTATCTATATTAATCAATCAAAATATGTCAAGGAGATACTAAATTTTTTTGGAATGGAAGATTCAAAACTAGTGAGTACACCCATGGCTACTAGACAGAAGTTAACAAAAAATGATGATACAAAAGAAGTGAATCAAACCCTTTACAAATCAATGATTGGAAAGCTACAATATGTTGTGCATAATAGACCTGATATTGCACTGCTTGTTGGAATTGTTGCAAGATTTTCTGCCAATCCCAAGGAAACTCATATGATGGCAGTAAAAAGGATTCTGAGATATTTGAAAGGAACAGATGAATTTGGTCTGTATTACAAAAGAAATGACAAGTTTGAACTCAGAGTCTATAATGACTCTGATTGGGCTAGAAATGTAGATGACAGGAAAAGCACCATAGGTGGAGCATTTCTTCTAGTAAAAAGATTGGTTTCATGGACAAGCAAGAAACATAATTGTACCTCACAATCTACAGCTGAAGTCGAGTATGTGGCATCAATAGTCAGTTGTTCTAATATTGTGTGGTTGAAGATACTACTGAAAGGTATGATACCACTTGTCATATATTGTGATAACATGAGTGCCATTAATATTTCTAAGAGCCCTGTGATGCACTCTAAGATAAAGCATATAGCTATCAAGTATCATTACTTGAGGGAGCTAGTTCAGAAAAAGGAAGTGAGACTGTAATATGTGAATACTAAAGAACAGTTAGCAGACATATTTACAAAGGCACTACCCAAGGATGCTCATGAGTATCTGCAAGGTAAATTAGGGATGATTCCCCTAACTGAGGCTAATTAATTTAGAATGATACTGTTGCATCAAATTTTATACTTAGAATATTTGACACATTGATGCACAGGCAGTCACACTTTAGGATGTTGCCTAAAGCTGTGAAAGAAAGACAAAGATAGAAAAGAGGATCAGTCATAAGCAAGATGACAGGAACAACATGATACATAGTTTAGAACAAAATAATCTACATGATGAAGATGTCAACATCTTTGGTATTGTTGCCAAAGAGGGAGAGATTATTGAAAAAGAGATTGTTGTCAAAGAGGGAGAAGTTTACTGAAAATGGAGAGTTTACTATACTTAAAGATAAAGGGAGATTTTACTGAAAGAGGGAGTCTACAGATGAACAAAAATAGAAAGAAGAAAGATATCAGTGTGATTACAAACACAGAGGGAGTAATGTTTAACAAGATGAGAATCAAAATAAAGCTAAAGACATTAAGGAAAATTTGTTCATATCAAGGAACATAGGCAGACTTTTTGGATTGCATGGTAACTATGTTTGTAAAATTATTGTTTTATTGTTTAGTGTTTCCATCAATGCTAAAGAGGGAGATTATTGGAAAGATTGTTGGAAAGCTACAATGGAAACAATTGTTGTTTTGTCATTGATGTCAAACCTTAATTAGTGAGACTATTGTTATCTATTTGAATATCATATCTATTGATTGATGGAGGAGATTTAACAAGAAGACCAAGTGAAATGGTTGAGTTATGGGAAATCACAAGGGTACTTGATCAGTTGGCACATTGGAAAAGTAATGTGTTATTTATCTTTTGATGATAGTTTACTAAGAACAGTTTATACCGAGCAAGTTTGTGTCGATCGAGAACCAGTATATGCCGAGCATAATTTCTAGTGTAGACCGAATGTCAGTAAATTGCCGAGGAAAATAGTGATGACTGAGCGGAAGAACTCAGTGTTGGCCGAGCAACAATATTTTGGTAATTGTTGAGATTTGAGATCTCTAGCCAACATAGTTGATTTTATTGGGATATGTAAAGCTAATTAAGGATAAGCATGATTTATCCACACTATTTAAAAGCACAAGTAACCGTAATTAATGCATGGATCAAAGATTCAATTAGTGATTGCTTTGGAGAAATAAATTAAATGTAATAATGGAAATATCCATTGGATCTAACCTAACCTAAGATCTATGATCTTGATTAAGCGACAAAGTTTTATTTTACCTAGATGAAGAGGTATAAGATAACCTCAAGGGGTTATTCATAAAAGGATGATGAGTATGCAAGAGGATTGCATAGTCAATTGACTGATTGCCATGATCTAATTAGAGAAGGCTGAACAGAGAAGCAAAGAGTTGCATAAGTGTTTGCTTGACGGATTTCCAAGAAGATCTAAAGATTGAAATGAGAATGGAGGCCACTCAGTGAATTAGAATTAGAGCTGAATTGGATCTAGATTTGCAAAGTAAGTTGTATGTATCAGATCACACCTTCTGATTACTTTCTAACCATTGTATCAGTCAAAATCCTTTAACCAGGTTGACCTAACAGTCATTGTATAAATCCTTTTAGCAAGGTGACATTCAGGTGGAATGTTCTAAGTCCTCTAACAAGGCCACTCCTGACAATGTGATTAAATCCTTTAACTAGGTCACATTTAGTAATGTGTTTTGTAACCTTTAACAGGATTGGCTCCTAACAGAGCTCACTTCATAAGATTGAAAACTTGATAGCATGTTATTGGTGGTTTTTCCCATATTGGGTTTCCACGTTAAATATCGGTGTCAACTTGTGTGAATGTTTATGTTGTGTTTTACTGTTAAGTTTCTGCAAGTTGATTATATTTGAATAGTTAACTACATATTTATGTTGTTGACTTATGCTATCATTGTCGAGCAGATCTGAGTTGTTCAAATTGGTATAAAGTTTAAATGGGCACATCAAGACCCGAGGATAACTGATTCACTCCCCTCTCAGTTATTTAGAATTCATTCTAACAATAACTTGATAAATTTTAACTTTATATTTCACATATTGATAATAAATATGCAATTTAAGTCAATTTTGATAATTGATTTAAATCAACTTTAATTTATGAAATAATGTTACAAAATATGATATTATGAGAATTATACATTCCATGTATAGTCCATCTCCTCAAATTCATCAAGGAGAAACTCTTTCTGGAGAAAACCCCTCCCAAGTTGTGCCCATTTTTCCTGTCACGTCAGTTGCTCTACATTGAGGTTCAACAGAAAGGGTTGTCAGGCCACATTTTTACCTGGCTCTAGCAGGTGGGTATATCTCTTGGCCAAGGGATCCCCACCCCTAATTCCACAAAATAGAAACAAGGACATCATCCACCAGGAATTACTCTTTAAAAACCTTCCTCAACAGCATCGACATTTTGACATTCTCTCCTCTGAGGTCGAGGAGAGATGCAAAAAACTGGGTTGTAATGTTTGTGTAGATGCAGTGTCTGGCAATTTTCTCAGGGAACTCTCGAACCAATACCATCAACACAACAACATTTCTAAAAGTGCCAACCTCCCTACAAACTGAAGTGAGGATTTCTTCTGAGATGCTTCCCAAAAAGGAATTCTTCTCCTCTAGGACGTGCATCTCAAACAGACTGGAGTGTTCATCTCCAATTCTTGATAGCCTAAAGACCTAAAAACCTAAACCTTAAAACCAGAGGTAGAATTTCAACCACCGGTAGCTCTGAAGCTTAATCTTTCAAATGCAAATTGAAGAAGAAAGAAGATAGATCCTCTATAAATAGCCCATCATTGATACTCAGAAATTAATTATTCTTTCTTTAATCGTATTAAATCTATTATCCTTAATATTTAATGTAAATATTTCCCATAAATGCATACGTGTGAGAAATTTAAATCCATTGTCCTTAATCTTTCATATCTCCATGTAAATATTTCCCATAAATGCATGCGTGTCAAAAATTGGTAGTATCATCTGTAAGAATTTGGAAGTCCTGTTTATTTAGTGGATAACAGTTAAACAATGTTTCTTGTCACTGAAAAGGCATTTATTTCTTACCAAGTTATGAGTTGCACTATAGAGCGTGCAACATTATCCACCGTCCATGTAAAAAACTAGCCAGTTGTAATCAACGATCATGGTTATGGTGCAGGTTAAGGTTTGAATCTTGATACGTGTCATCACTCCGGTGACTTCCTGGAGAACTTTATTTCCTTCAAGAAATTATGGCCAAATTTAAAATTCAACCATTGATCTAGGATCATCAAACGATCGCACATAATACATTTAACATTATAAAATGATGGATGTTAGGTTACATGTCCATGCGACTAGTCATGCTTATCGATACCAACGTGTTGAGTCTGCAAACAAGTTGATAAAAAATAAAGGTGATATTCGTTGGACATAATGTTGTATTAATTACATCTCTGATAAATTATCATTTGGCATTGGCCCACATGATGAGTCCCTTCTTTTGAAAATCGTAAATAAAATATTTATTTTCACATAATTATTGAAAGATTAGCCAATAAAATAAATAAATTTTCAAACGGTAGATAAAATTTTCCAATACAATTAATTTGTTTCCCTTCGAAAGAAAATCATTCACCTCATATATTATAAATTTTTTCTTCAAAAGAAAAAAAATTCACCTCATACAATATATATTTTCCCCCACATTAATGTATTATTCGCCAAGATTTTATGGGATTTTCATACGGTAAGGAAAAAATTGCTAGTACAAATTATTTTACTTTCTTAATTTGGAAAAAACAATCACCTTCATTAAGAAAAGTTTCCCCTAAAATATTGTAGGATTCGCCAGGATTTTACACCTTTTCCTGGGTTGGGTTTTTTTTAAGTTATCCCTGTTTGGATTGTGTTGATTTTTTTTATTATACAATTTTATTTTCTTATTTTAAAATTAATATATATATCTTAAATACATCTATCTAGTTCAAGTAGAGGTTTAGATATAATTTTTTAAATTTATCTATTTTAATTCTTTTTTTTTAGATTACATGATAAAATATTATTAATCATTAAAGATCAGTAAAAAGAAACAAGAATCAACAAACTCAACAATAGACCAAACAATTATGAACCAACTAGAGATGCACTCTCAAAAAAAAGACAAAGAGGCTTTGTCTCCGTCGAGGCCCTCTAACATGGCTTTGCACAAACAACATAGTGATGAAAAGACAATGAGATCCAAGGCGGAGAGGCCAAGAGATGATTTAGAAAAGGAAATGCTTACAAATGAGCTAACACATGTAGGCGAGGGGATGAATAACATCAACACCTTGTAGCAGTGAGGAGAGACCTTTGGCTCTGAGTGAGAATAAGAATGCTAGTGAGAAATTGATGGATTTGATGCATGGTCAGGAAATTCTCAAGGATGCTAGTGAAGTAGGCTAGGAGGAGCCCTAGTTTAAGGATATCCAAATTTCCCCATTTAGAAATCTGGAAAGTTCATTCGAGGAAGCCAGATACAATGGTGATATCTCTAAGGATGTAGAATTAGACTATGTTTCAACTGATGATTTAGGGCTTGAGGATGAACTAGGGTTAAATGTTGCAGTGGGGATTCTAGAGAAAAGAACTCTAGAGAAAACTTCAGCCTTGCAAAAGAAGACTAAATTTGGTGGAAGGAAGAGGAAAGGTTTTAGGACTATTCATATGAAACTTGAGATTGCAAGAAATGTAGTTAGACAAAGCAAACTTAGATTGGGAAAAGGAAATATATTTTCTCGGGAACAATGATGGTCCTATCGTGGAATGTTAAGGGCTATAGTGCCCCTAAAAAAATTCATCTAATCAAAAGATGTTTTGATCGAGTAAGGCCAGATTTAGGTTTTTTGCAGGAAACAAAATTGAAAGGTCTAGATAAGGATACTTTCAATAGTAAACACTTTTGCTGGTGTAATTGTAGCCTTCTTGATGCTACCAGAGCCTCTAGGGATTTGGGAGTTTTGTGGGATGATTTAGTTGTAGATGTTTAAGTAATCTGATAGGAGAGATACTGACAGTAGTTGGGTATTTATTCAAAATAGTTGTTTACATAGGTTTAGGTCATTAATGTGTATGGTACAAATAGTTCCTCTGGGAAGAAAGAATTTTGGCAAGAATTATCGGTGATACTTTCCATTGGGGAGGAGGGTATGTTCCTTTTAGGGGAGGGGGGGGGGGGAATTTAATGCAATCCTCTAGCCCTCAGATAAAAAAGGTGGACTTTGTCGGTCTGGTCCGAGTCAAAAGGATTTTGATGAATTTGTCACAAATAATGGTTTAATGTAGTTACTCTTTAAGAATGGTGAATCCACTTGGACAAACAAGAGAAGTAGATTTCTTAATATTTATGAAAAGCTTGATAGATTTTTTCTTCTTGGAAATTGGACAGAATCTCAATGGACTTGTGATCTTGATATCTTGCCTATAGTTGGCTCAGATCATTACCCCATTAGTGTCTGAATTTAAGAAGAGGTAGATCCAAATAGACGTCCCTTTAGAATTGAAGAAATATGTTTTTGAGAGGATGGTTTGAGAGAATTGGTGGCTAGATGGTGGAACAATGCTCCCCCCAGAACAGATAATAAAGCTTTCATTTTCTTTTAAAAATTGCAATTCATTAAAGAACAACTAAAACGATGGAATAGGGAGACCTTCAAGAACATCTTTAAGGAGAAACTCAAGTTGGAAAATGAATTAAAATCCTTGCATGCAAAATTTATAGGGGGGGGGGGATGTCTTAAAGTGATTTTAACAAAGAAAAATTATTAAACAAGATGTATTCTGAACTATTAACAAGGGAAGAAGTCTTTTGGCATAAAAAATATCGTGAAACTTGGTTTATGGAAGGAGATCAGAATATGAAATTCTTCCATAACTTAGTGAAATTCAAAAGGGATTGCAACAAGATTTTTTCAATAAAAGATGCAAGTGGTAACATTATTCAAGATGAAAAGCAAATTAACATGGAGGTTGTAAGGTACTTCTTTGAATTTTTTGCTCGAGAACAGGTAGACTCTTATCAAGAGCAAGATATAATGGAAGTGATCTCTATGTGTATTTAAGAGGCTTAGAATTGGATGTTGATGAGCACAGTATAAATAGAGGAAGTTAAAAGTTCTTTTTTAGTTTGGGGAGCAGCGAGGATAAAGCCCTAGGTCCTGATGCTTTCTCTACCTCCCTTTTTCAAAAATTGTGGGATATTTTTGCCTTTGATTTATTGGAAGTTGTGGAGGAATCAAGGAAAGGTAGTTTTATTTTATGAGATTTCAATAACACCTTTGTCGCTTTAATTCCAAAGTGAATGAAGATTGGTTCTTTTGATTATTTCAGACCCAAATCTTTATGTAACACAATTTATAAAATCATCTCCAAGGTTATTACTAATAGATTGTAATGTGTACTTGATTCAATAATTTCAAATGATCATAGTGGGTTTTCCCCTAATATATCTATTTATGAAGGTGTTATTGTGGTTTATGAAGCTATACACTCCATACGAGTTGTAAAGACAAAAAAAATGACGATTAAGCTAGATATAAGGAAGGCTCTTGATGAGGTCAATAGAGGATTCTTGCTAAAGATTTTGGAGAAATTTGGGTTTTGTAAAGATTTTCTTACTTGGATTGAGAGTTGTATATGTACCCCTTGATTCTTTGTTCTGGTAAATGGAATCCCTCAAGGTTTTTTTAATTCTAATAAATGTATAAGACAGAGTGATCCAATTTCACCTTTTCTCTTCATTATAATGGTTGAAGCGGTAGGAAGATTGATTTTTATGAAACAAAGGGATGGGGGTGGAAAGGAATCAAAGTGGTTGAAGGGATTGACCCAATTTCACATCTACAATTTGCAAATGACACCTTTTTAATGGGTGAAGCAACTCTTAGAGAAGCCAGGCTAATAAAGGAAATGATTACCAAGTATAGCAGGGCCTCATGATAGTTTACTAATTAAAAGAAATCAGAGATTTTTTTTCTTCAATGCTACTTGTCAAAAGAAAAGGGAAATTCGTAATATTTTGGGAATGAGGATGGCCACTCTACTAGGCAAAGACTTGGGCATCCCTCTCTTTGGAGGGGCATGTAGATCTGGAGTATGGAAATATTTGGTTGACTGTTGGCTTAGGCAATGGGATGGTTGGAAAATTAAATGACTAACATCTGCTGGAAGATTTCTTAAAGAAGGTAATCAGGTCAATAGGGAAAAAGATGATAAATTTTTTTTGGAATGGAGTAATTGATCATGAAAAAATCCCTTTATTAGCTTGGGATAAGGTCTGCAAGGAAAAGTTAAAGGTGGTGTTGGTCTAAGGGAATGGAAAATTTTGAATGAAGCTTTAGGTGCAAAACTTGTATGGAACATTTATTCCAACCTAAAAAAAAAATTGGGTTAAAATATTGAAGGCCAAATATCTAGTTATAGATGAAAATCGTAGGATTTTTACTCTATAAAATCCTCCTAAAGGATCAATAATTTGGATCTTTATTGTTGTTTTTCGAATGGTTATAACAAATCATATCTCATGGTAGATTAGGAATGGTCTTCAAGCAAAGTTTTGGGATGATACTTGGGAAGGTTTACCCGCTTTGAAAGAAAAATTGTGATTTGCATGACCTCAAACTTCTTATTTTGCAAAGATGGGGTGATAAGGTTTAGGACTACTTAGAGTTAAGGTAGGGGAATTTTGGAGTGGAATGGATTTTGAAATCTTTGGAGAATGAAGGTTTGTCTATTAATCAACTAGGTGAAATGAATGATGTTTTTCAAAAAAGGAAATTCTAATCACTGAAAAGGAAGAGAAAGTGGTTTGAAATGGATCCTGTAATGGTAATTAATCAATCATCAACTTATAGACAACATAGAAGGGGAAGATAAATGGCCAAAAAATCTTTATTTGGGGAAGGAATGCTTACCAAAGGTAGGAGCCATTGCATGGTTGGAAATTGGAGGTAGAATTTTAAATAGAGAAAGGAGGAAAAGACTTGGCTTTATTGAGCCTTCAAAATGTATCATGTGTGACATGGTTGAAGAAATAATGAATCATTTACTTCTTTGATGTAAATTTGCTTCAAAATGTTGGATCACATTTCTAACAAATTTGGCATGGAAGACCCCCCTTCATAATTATATAAAGAAGTTTTTTGAGATTTGGTTAGTATTTAGTAATAAGTCTACTATTTCTAGTGTATGGACAGTAAGCCCATCTATTATCATTTGGGATATTTGGAAAGAAAGAAATAGGTAAAAAAAAATTGATAAAAAATAGCCCGGGAAAAGACTAATCAATGGAATTAATCTAATGATTGAAGAGGTGGTTGGGGGCAAAAAAAACATCTAAATTCTTGCAACCCAAGATCCCATTTACTACTGAGGACAAAAGGATTCACAAGATGTGACCGAGAATCAAAATCAGGCCTGTTAATGGGCCTATTTGGGTGAATCCAATGACTATATCTATAAAGGAAGTGGTTTGGGAGAAACCTTTAGAGGAATGGTTTGAAATCAACTTTGATGGGGAAACTAAGGGGAATCATAGACTGTCAGGGTGAGGGGTGATTTTTTGATGTTAGTATTGAAACACTATGGCTTTTGGAGCTTAAGAACTAGAAGAGGTGACCAATAAAGTTACAGAGGTGAAAGTTGCCTTGATGGAAGTCAATCTTGGTAGGTTTTTGGATTTTAAAAAGATACACTTAGAAGGGAATTCTTTAATAATTATTCAAGCAATAATGAATGACAATTTTGTTGCATGACATGTAGAAAATTTTATTAAGGCTATTTTGGATGAACTGACCAATTTTGAAGAATTCAAAATAAGCCTTATACGAAGAATAAGTAATAGAGAGGCATATTGTTTATCTAAATGGGCACTATCCAAGTTGATGAATGTGAATAAATTAGATTGGGGTATTTTTTAAACTCTCCTAAGGAAGGATGAATAAATTTATAAAGAAGAACTAGGGAATTTAGTTTTAATGTTGACAAAGATTCAACCCTTGATAGAGGGGCTTAAAGTGATGCGTATGCATGTCTAGGTGGATGAGATGAATCCCATACTACCCTTTGGGAAATATGTGTATGCAATCAAGGTAGAGGTATGGGGAAAGATTGACACGTTCTTTACAATATAAATACACATCATGTCTAAAGTGGCAGTCGATGAAATTTAATGATGAGAAATGAAAATATGTTGGGAATGTTAAAATGACATTATTTCACTTGAGATGACTGACATGGTAGTTAATGTGAAGAATTAATTGAAATTGTGATGAGATGTTTGTATATATGAATTGGTTTAAAGATGATAGGTGACATTGAGTATTTTGTAGATTGATGAATAGTGTGGTGGTGTGGCAGCAATGGAGGCTACATTCACTTTGGTTAAAAAAAAAAAAAATTAAGTTTTTTTTGGCCTGGTGAAGGATCAAAGGCTAAAGAGATCGTTCAAGTGCAAATGGGAAGATGTGATTACACCAGCTTTGGACTTTTTGGGCAAGCGTTTCATTAATTCAAAGCACCAATATCGTTTGAACATGGATATTGTGTCTCTAGTGCTTTCTTGGGGGCTTGAGGTGGCAGAGAATGTGGAGACTATCAAATGGGCTTTGCATTCTTTATTTGATGAATATTTGTTGGTCGGGTTGGACTCGGTATTGGAATGGGGAATTTTGAGTGTCAACTTTGACATGACTGAAGGTATTGAGGACCTCATGAAGGAAAGGGAGGATAGGATCATCCCTTTTGTGTGATGATCGGGCAGGTTGGAAAAGGATGAGTATAGGGTGAAATTTCTTATGACACAGGAGGAATTAAAGTTTGCCCTGTGTTGACAAGATTTTAAGGTCAATAAGCACATAGTGGTGAAAGAGCAATCGATAATTCCAAGGAGGTGAAGGATGAAGAGGGAATTTCATGTTTCACCTAGTAATGTAGAGGTACATATTGGTGGAATGGGGTAGAGTGGGGATCTATTTGGATGGTTTTGAATTTTGGCTTTTTTTATTAAGGGAACTAGCTTTTTTGAAAATTTTGTCATAGGTAAGGTTCCATTGGTTCAAAATTGTAATGTGACTTTGTTTCTTTGTGGATCCATAATGACCTATTAAATGTCTGATGTTTTAAAGATTTTGTTAATGGCGATGGTTCAGGTGCTAGCGCTTTGGCTTTTGTGGGATAGTTTTTTGCGGTTGTTAATGGCTTTGATTCCTAGGTAGTTGTATAGCCATAGTGGGTAGTATTTTTTTGTAATGTTTAATAGAAGACCAAGAGTGTAGGTGGAATGAACATTTATGAATGGGTCTTGGGTTTTTTTGTTTCATGGTTATTGAAGCAAATTTTAGCAACTATTTTGGTATCCATTGTAATGTGGTATCAAGGGTTTTTAGTCTAAACATTATGGTGTATACATGTAATTTTTATTTAAATAATAAATAAAAATCAATATTATTACCGACCAAAAAAAATAAAAGACCAGACAACACAAAGAAAACAACTAACCAATCAAGATTGTCTCAAAGCCCCCACGTAATCTCTCATATAATCTATAAGAAGATCTTCTAATATTTAGGTTTACTCTATAGACAATTACCTCTCGCCCCTAACATTCCACATCCCCATCTACTCAAAGGCCCATTTTGATAGTCACATTGTTACCTTGTTCCACTCCCGAGGAATGTGAAAGAATGTGAAAAAATCTAGAGATCTAAAAGGTCTCACAATCTGATTGACCACCAGAGCCAATTGCTAGTTCATTCCCTCCACCTATCAATTATTTAGCATATGAAATAAAATCTATGAATTATATTCACATATGATTTTTTCCATCCAAGGGCACAACTTCTCTCCAAAGCATAATGGAGAGAAAGAGGTTCCATAAATTGATAGTATGATAACCTTTATACAAAGATAAGAAGAATAAAACAACCTTAGAATCATCTACTAACTCCATCAATCCTATTACACACAGAATCACCTCTAGAAGAACCATTAGTATTTATTTTTTATGCATCATGAGGAGGGGGAAACCAACAACCATCTCATTGGACCTTTATTTTGGCCTGTCAAACCACCCTAAGAGAGAGGGGCCTCATTTTGCAATATGCCAAACCCAACCTCTAAATGATAGTCAAATAATCTAGATCTACGTGAGAAAAAAATTACACATATTTGATAAGGTTCCTTGAAAAATACTAATGATTCACATCCATAATTGATGGCTTAACATTTTCTTATCCTAAAAAAAACCTTTTGTTCCTCTTCAACTAGATTTCCAAAGAATAAAAGCAAAACCTACGTTCAAAACAATATGTAGAAAATGAGTCTTATTAGGGGAACTCCCCAAAAGATCCCATAACTCAACTGAGGAGGAAGCAAAGAAAAAATCCTTATTCCAAACCACCCACCAACAATGCCAAATTTCCTTAGAGAAGGGGTAGAACAAGAAAACATGTAAGGGGTATTCCTTATTGTTATTGCACAAAACACACACAGAAGGACCCTAAAATACTCTCTTTATCAAATTATCCTCGGTGAGGTACCTATTCTAACTAACCAGCCATGTGAAGGAATTCCTTTTGAGCAAAAAAACTTTTTGATTGTAAATTTCCACTGTGGAACCCTAGTTCTCTCGTGAATCTGCCTATTCAAATTCTAATATGTTCAAGCAACTAAATATTTTTCTTTTAGATTGGGGCCCTAGAAAATAATATATTTCCTCTCCAAAAAGTTAAAATCTCATCCTACTAAAATATTTTAAAGAAAATGGTCCTCTTTAAATATCCCTTAAGGTCGCTCATGAGGTTCTTTTCATCTTAAAATACTTCCACTCGACCCAAAATCTAAGAAGTTTCATAATCCCCCACCTTACTCCAACCTATGTAAATAAATTAACTACACAAAGATTAGATATGTGAATGCATTAATAATAGGAGGGGTCCCAACCCAATAATCAAACTAAAATAAAGCCTCTAAGACTCTATTGAAAATCCAAAACTATCCTTACCTGATTAATTTAACACTTATTTTGAGAGTGCTCCAAATCATGGAGCTCTTTCCTTCAAGACTATAATGAGGAACATCATTACTTTGCACTCCACTCAAATACTTTTAAGTAAGGTTCCCAATCCAATCCTAGTCTTGATGACAAAACCACCTTTAGTAAAGTTTAGTTGCTAAGGTCAAACCATTAAGACTTGCACGTCGGAGTCCAAGACCCCTGCCTACTTCAATCTACATACAAAATATCACTTAAACAAACTTAATTTTGCAAAAGAAAGTTACTAATCCATAAGAATTCTCAATAAATGACATAAAAGTATTGAATGAAGCTAGAGAGAGCTTCCTAAATAGAAAAATTATATAAAGGGAGATCCAGGGTCATTGGCTTTAGGAGATTCAACCTCCTCAATGTAGAAAGCCACATGTAGGTTTGAAATTAGAAACTTTCCTATGAAATGTATCGAGAACATTCTGCCAAAAATTTCTAGACAAATAATCTTTAGTAATAGGAATCCCAAGATACGCAAAAGAAGAGAAATAATTTGAAATCTAAGAATCATGAAAAATGTGGTTTAGATAGGAGTAGGAGTATTACATAAGAAATTAGAGGACTTTTCCTCATTAATCCTTTTCCTAGAGGTTGCAAAGTAGATATCCAACATCCTTCTTAGATTGTCTAGCTCATTAACTCTTGGTAAACCCATCAGAGTGGCACCACCCACAAACTATAAATGAGGGTGGAGAGGGACTATATTAGCTCATGTCTAGCCCTAACTCAATTATTTCCTTGCACAAGACATTAAAAATTATCCCCAAGTCTTTATCCGTTAAAATAATTAAATAAGGTAAAGAACATCCCCTTGGTGAAGACCCTAAGAAACTCCAAAGAGCTCATAGAGTTCACTATTAATGAGAATAAAGAAAGAGGAGGAGGTGACAAAAATAATAACCCACTTGATTCACTTGCTTGAAAATCTAAAATCTTCCAAACGCTTATGAAAGAAGGTCTAGTTGACTTGGTCATATGCCTTGGCAATGTCAAGCTTGATAAACATAGCCTTATCTTTGGAGGCTGTCATGGAATTAATAGAATTTTTAGTAACTATAACACCATATAAAAATTCTCTACTACTAAGAAAACCCCCTTGCACCTCCAAAATTAAAGAGATAATCCACAACTTAAGTCTATCTACAATCAACTTAGTAACAATTTTGTAGGATACATTACACAAGGCTATAAGTCTAAAGAGATACCAAGAATAAAATCTTTATATTTTTGGAATAAGAGAAATGAATGTAGCATTTATGACTTTCAACATATGTTTATTCCTCTTAGAATTAAAAAAACTACCTCTAGAAGGTCTAGTTTAAAAATACCCTACAACCCTGGTAAAACTCTATAGGAAGATAATTAGGTCCAAGGGATTTCCCTTTCTTCATCTTGAACACAAACCTCTCTAATTACTCCAAATTGATGGGCTTAATCAAAGAATCTTTTATATCATTAGAAAACCAATGAAGGAATACAATCAAATATAAGATCCTCTTACTCCCTTGCGAAATAGGTATCCTTACTAAACAAAGTGGAATAGTAATGAATGATATCTCTTGAAATCATCTTGGAAGTAGAGAGTTGATTCTTTTCGGAGGACCTAAGAGAGGAAAGGGGATTCTCTTAACTCCTATACCTAAAAAAATAATGGAAAAATGAAATTTTATATCTCCCTCCCATAACTAATCAATACGAGACTTCTACTTCCAAAAGACTTCTTCATACAACTGTTCTCCTCTATATATTTTACAATTAGTACTTCTAATAGGAAAGATTCCTCTATTAAATTTTGATCTCATATTTTAAAAGTGATTTTATTGAGGGGATATTAATTATTTAATTTAACCATGAAAAAAATTTCATAACACTACCTATACCATTTTTTCAACATGTACTTATCATATTGAAATCTCTTGAAAAATGAGAAATTGTTGTCCCAAATGTAGGCTTCACTTTGGACTACCATTCTCATATAATATTATATAAATAAGAGTCTCAAAGCCTCATAAGTTGGAATTTTAACGAATGATTTATGAATATTATAAAGAAAGTAGTTGAAAGTTTGATTGGCTAATGATCCAAGCCTTTCCAATCAAGGATCTTTGAGCAGGTGATCTAACTATCTCCAACCCAAAAGTTAATAATAAGGAACCTATCTAACCTCTTAGAGATAACATCTACATCCAACACCTATTATTTCCATTAGGTGGATTTATTCCTACCAACTTCAAAAGATCTATATTATCCCTCAAGAGCCTATAAGAATGATCAATCCTAACAAAACCTCCCCTCTTTTCCTCCATACTTGAAGCAAATTTGAAATACCTTACAAGGATTCAATAAATATGTGGAGAAAGGAACTAAACCATCTTGATATGAGGCTAGAGAAATACTTTCTTGTGAGATTAGTTAGAGCATACACATTGGTGAGGGGATTAAATTCACCTAATTACAAACTTGACACAAACATAGACATTGGATATCTACTAGAAATTTACCATGCAGGAAAAAAATTGTGAGGGTCTGAGGGACAAGCCCACCAACTAAACTTCCTTTAGCCCCAATGTACTTGTATTGGCCTCTAGTGCAAATCATGGAATCCAAGCTCAATATACCTTCTATGGAACACACAATGGGACATGTGGGGTGAATCAATCCGCACAATAATAATAATTTAATACAAATATTAATATGCTTCAAATCACCATAGGTAACTTAATTCAATAAAACCACAAAATACGAAGTACAATAAACACAAGAACACTTGATTTATATGGAAAATCCTAAACTAGGAAAAACCACAATAAGAATCAAAGTCACAGAATAAACAACTTAAATTATAATGTTTTAGGCTCTCTCTCAAGGAAAAAAACACCTAGATGACTTGTACAACTAGGGCTCATTGTCTTAGAGAAAGATATTTTACCATCATAAATTGTAAGCACCTAAGTTGTGTGTACAATTTTATGATTATTTAGTACCTACCTTAGTGTGCTTTCATTTTAAGCATACATAATAGGAATTCATGTTGCATTAGTGAACACCTAAACCAAATATGGGTCCTCTATCAATTCAGTTTGGTTAAAATCAAGGTAAGACCTTCTTTCTATGTGTTATCCTCTATTATTTCTCCAATCTAATAATTTATTTCACCACCTAGGCTCTATTTTACCATTTGTGGCCTTTGTGCTCTTTCCCAATCTCAAAATTAGTTGTGTCCCACAATTTGGAATCCCTCAATCACCTGGGACTCACTATCTTGATTTGAACTCTGATTGGATTCAACAAAATGATTATGACATTATGTTCCTAGATAAAAATTCCCAGGGCATTTTGTTCCCCAATAATGGGGTTCAAATTTGAACTGGGGCTTGGTATCAATGTTTTAGTTGGGTTTCTACATTAGTGGTCTACTCACCTGAGGTTTAGCTCTAGATTTTGTATAAAAGGAATCCTTATGCCTCATTTTGGTGAGATGAAAGAAATTCAAGGTTTAAGCCCCAATTTGAATACATCCCATGAAGTAAGAGCTTTCAAAAGAAGACTAAATCATATAATTGTCAAGTGATTTATCATATCAATAATTCTACATCAAGCAAATATTGAAATTATTTTATCACATCAAGAATTCAACATCAATATGGAGTTTCAAAAGGATCATGATGATGGCTAGGATATCACCAACTAATTATTGTCTTTTAATCTACCTATTAAGTTGGGCATGATTTCTTGTTATTCTTAGATCTACACATTTGAGCTTCATATTTATGTTTATTACATGCTCCTAATCATACATTGACTGCATTGTCATATAGGGTTTGCACTATCACATTAGGGTAGACTCTTTACATTACATTTATGCATTTAGGCTCATAGAAATTTATACATACTCTAGATTCATGAGCACAACATACTTTATGTTTGTTATATTGGCTATCTGTAGAGGTGGGATTCACCAAAATGGGGGGTTGACTAAGGCGAACCCCTATATAGCCATCCACACACATTTTTATCATATTTGTAGGTGAAAAATACTTTGGAAATAGCTATCATAAGTGTACCATCCTAAAAAATAGCATCCATAATTGGATGCTCTATTAGGCCCTATTTTGGTGATATCAAGATTTGATGTTTGTTATGCTTGATTCTTCTCTTCTCATATCTTTTCCACCATCTTGACACCTAGTTTGAATTTGGGTTGAATCTCCTAGGTGAAAAACATTTGAAACATTATATATCTAGGAATAAAATATTTCAAATGTTATGTTCCCACACTTTTTGGTTCAAATTTGGCGCAAAGCCCTATTGCTTGACTTCCCAAATGGATTAATAACTAGGTTACACAACTCAATTTAAAGATTTTACATCCAGCTGAGTATCTATATTGCTAATTGTGAAGGCTCATTTACTTTTTTAGACCAGGGTGCGAGAACTTGAAATGGGTTTGCACAATACATGCACTAAGTTCCTACTTAGGTCATGTTGTCCTATAGTTGCAGGAAAATAAATGTTAAAGGGAAAAATGCTTAAAATGGAAATAGTTCAAATTGTTAACAGAATTTGGATGTTGAAGTTAAACCTATGCAACTACTATAACAAAGTTAAGGATGTGTAGACATGAACTACTCTGTTTGCCTTTGGCTGCAAGAATAGTCACTAGAAATTACTTCCAGTGGCTGTAGGAACAAACAAACTCCCAAAAATGCAAATGAAACTAAAAGAAACTTAATACTAAAATAGAAAGGTGTTAATCACCAAGTGGGCCCCCTTGATTGAGTCCTCGGGAATCAATTACACACTTATAAAATCAAAGCATATCTTCTTTATTCATACTTCCAAAATGCGTTGATTACAAGTCATTACTGTAAACAACTAAACTCTATTGAAAACTAGAAATGCTAATACATGAAATTCTAATTTGTCTATCTAAGCTAGCTTCTGAAGAAGTGCAACTTCTTATTTATAATAGAAAACTCACCAACTAAATAACCACTAAAATATCAGTACTAAAAGAAAAGGTGGATCAAAGTTATTACAACACTAGAAAGGAGGAGGAAACTATCCATAAAATGAGGAGCACCAGACTTGTTCAACAATATAAAGAGAAAATATAGCTTCCACTATCTCCTAGATTGATTCCACATTAATAGAAATCATCTAAATTTCTCCATATGAGTTGTAACCAATTCATAAGTAGACTTATTCAAATGTAGATCCCTACTAAGCTGCATGGACTTGGTCTTCAAAGGCATTACTTGTTTGAGTGTCATTTGTTGATCATTGCTCCCTTTAATTTCTCTTTGCATCAAACATATTAATAGACACAACACATGTAGCACATAGATATCCATTCATTACCAAATTATCCATTTTTTAATCTGTAAGTAAACACACACACACACACACACACACACACACACACACACAATATTGTATACTAACCATAAAAGAGTGTCTACTACCCATAATAGAGATATACAAGTATAAGTTCAAGGTCCATGAGTTTAAGTTCATCAAACTATCCTAAAGAAACTAAGAATTGTATCTTATGAATAAACTATCAAAACCATCTAGGAATAGGATACACAAAATATGACAAAGTGACATAACATTTGAGCCAATAATTGAGCTCATCGCCTATATCAAGGTGTTAGTTAGAAATCAGATCTCGTGGTTGGCCTGACTTATTTTTCAATCCCAAAATGATGGTTGAAGTATATTAGCAACCTATCTCTCCTCATTTTTCTATCCATTAATATTTTTAAACATTCACGATCAAGAAGCATTCAAGCAATCAAGAGCAATTGAGCAATTAGATTTAAGATTTGAAGGCAAACATCCAAGATCTAGTTTTAAAAGAATCACATGATGATGTATAGGAGATCACAGACCAATTATTGACTTGCACTCTACCTCTGAGGTTGGGTATGATTTATTTTTTTCTCATATCTACACATTTGAGCTTCATATTTATGTTTATCACATGCTCTCAATCATACACTGATTACATTATCATATAGTGCTTGCACTATCACATTAGTGTAGAATTTTTACATTAAATTTATGCATTTAGGCTCATAGAAAATTAGACATACTCTAGGTTCATGAGCACAACACACTTCATCTTTGTTATACTGGCTATTTGTGGAGGTGGGAATCACCAAAATTGGGTGTTGACCGAGGCAAACCCCTATATATCCATCCACACACATATTTATCAAATTTGTAGGTGCAAAATAATTCAAACATATATGTGAGAAGTGTACCATCCTAAAAAAGTTATCACCCATAATTGGATGCTTTGTTAGGCCCCATTTTTGTGATTTTGAGATCTAATGTTTTTTATGCTTGATCCTAGAAACCAGATTCTTCTTTTCCTGTTTGAATCTCCTAGGTATAAAACATTTGGTATGGAGCCCTATGCCGGGGTATTAGTGGTAAATTAGACCTCATAGATTGCCTCATTTATTTTTGAATCTTGAAATGATGGATGAAGTATATAAACACCCTATCTCTCCTTATTTTAATATCCATTACTATTCTCAAGCATTCATGATCAAGAAACATTCAAGGAACCAAGAGTAATTGAACAATTAGATTCAAGATTTGAAGGAAAGCATTCAAGATCTAATTTCTCTGATTCATTCAAGTCAATTCCAAGGAAATCTTATCCATTAAATAATTTTTCTCTCCCATGATGGCCAAGTAGATGATTTCTCAATCAAGCAAGAAGATCCTTCCTTCCATCTGCATTCATCTCTCCTTCATTGCAAGTTATTATCAAGCATATCTACATTGCATATCTAAGAGTGGTGTTCATAGATCCATGCATTCATGAGAGAATCCTTGATTCCTATTCTACATTTTAAGGTCAACTCTTTTATTCCAAGAACATTCAATATATCTTCATAGGTATGAGTGATTCCTACATCCACCCATGAGGTTTTATGCAAGGTGAATAAAAAATTTACCCTTTTTACATACTTTCCTTTATGCGATTTCCTTTCATTTTCAAGGTTTATTCCTAAAAAGGGGTTTGAACAAGGAAAATCCCTTTTACCAACCTATTTTTAGATTCATATGTTACTGCCATTGTTTTCATTGATGTCAAAACCTTCATATTGACTACCTAGCAGTATTAGTTGGATATTGGCAGTATTGGTTGATAAACATAAAGTTTTTCCATTAGTATGCAATGAGAAAACAAGTTGTTTAAACCATCAGTTACACTACACCAAAATTCAGGTTTTTGGTTCAAACCAAAAATGCTAAGCAAGGAGAAAAATGATGACACAATTTTGCAGTGTAAACTGAAAGTGCAACCCAAACATGATAAAGTGGAACTTGATAGGAGTAAACTAACAGTGGAACCTGATGAGAAGAATACAGTGCAAACTGAGAGAAAAGAAACAAAGGAACCTGATAGACAGTTCAAGCAAGGAACACCAAAAGACAGTCAAACTCATTTCAGAGAAAACTGAGCATCAGACACCGAAAGTTAGTTATATCCCAAGAAAAGTGGATTTGATTTCCACGTTAGATAAAATAGATATATTCTATTTATAGAGTCTTGATTTTTTTAAAAAACCATTACTTAAGGGACAAGAAACATTATTGTAATTGTTTTAATCAGTCTAACTAATTAAAAACATGCAGACTAGGAGATCAAGGTAAAGTTGTAAACCTTTGATCATAGAGTTAGTTTTGTTATACGTGAAACTTAATTAGGTCAATCTATCTTATAAATAGATGTTGTAATAATTTATTATTATGGTGAGAGGATGAATGTAGCCAACGAGAACATCTATGTATTAGACTGGGTGTTTCAAGAAGAAAAACAACAAAAATATGAATTTGGTTATCAAGAATCAAGAACAAAGGCTACCGAGAAATAGAGGTATTAATCAATCACATTAGGTGATACATTCATACATGTGATTTGTAATAGATCTGTAATCATAAATTGTTAGATTTCATACACTCAAGTCAATGAGTATTTTTGTCTGCATTCTAACAAGTGTAGCAAATAGAAGAAATCCTTTCAAGAAAGGTGGATTTAACAATCCTATTGTAAATCTCTTAACTGAGTGCACACTAAATAGTGTTGCTAAA
>MU228120.1:728335-748493 GCA_018584345.1 Thuja plicata | reverse complement strand
AAGCTTGACTCCCTCTAAGTCCACCTTCTCAAGCTTGGACTTACACCCCTCACCATGCCTCTTAATTGCTCCCATTAATGCATTATTAATGGAGATTCCTCAAGCCCATGCCTCATCAATGCCTTTGGCATTAATGCTTTTTACACCTCATTAATGTTTTTTACACCTCCATGAATGACCCTTGTCCCCACTCTCTCTCCTCATTTCTTCTATAAATAAAATGAGTTTTTGAGCTCAAATAATCCCTTAATTTTTAGAATTGAAAAGTATTTTTATGATGTAAGGATTAACATAGATTCATATTGCATTTTAGCTTCCATGTTTATGCATTGCTATAATCTTGGATTTTAGAGCTAGAATGCATGTTTATTGGATATCTCTCTTAGTTTTAATTGAATCTCTCATGCTAGGTTGTATATGTCATTGAAAAAGGCATAATCTGAGGGCTATTATGTTATTTTTCACACTCCTAGTTAGAAAGAAATAGATCAATTTTAGTGGATTTACATGCTTTACTAACCCTATTTTCACTAACGCAATGATCTATTGAAGTGTTATGTCAGAGGTAATAGGTGCACAATTTAACAAACACATTTCTAGCCAACTTTCAAGAAAGATCTTCAGTTTTGATAGAACCAACGCAACTAGGTAACTTGGGCACAGCTTAAGGTCCTCAAATAGTACACCTAGAAAAATCTTTGTCATAAGAGGAGAAGACACAGTTCACCAAGTTCAGATAAAAATATCAACTTTGCATGGTCTTATACATATATGCCTAGACTGGATCCTGAATTAGTAATGCACCATTTATCTATAGCTCCTAGGATTAAACCTGTAAAACAAAAACTAAGAAAAATGCATCCTCATGTTGCATTACTAGTAAAAGCGGAGCTAGAGAAATTTTTGAAAGTTGGATTCATCAGAGTCATTTCTTACACAGGATGGATCTCCAATGTGGTCCCAGTGTCTAAATCTGATAAATCTATCAGGATCTGTACAAACTTCAGAGACTTAAACAAGGCATGTCCTAAGGATGACTTCCCACTTCCTAATATTGATATGATCATAGAACTCACAAAAGGATACCAAATGTATTCATTAATGGATGGTTTCTCAGGCTACAATCAAATTAAAATAGCCCCTAAAGATCAAGAGAAGACTGCATTTACATGTGCATGGGGCACCTTTTGCTGGAACATCATGCCATTTGGGTTAAAGAATGTCGGTGCTACATATCAAAGAGCCACGACTACTAATTCCATGATATGATGCATAAAAACATGGAGGATTACATGGATGATACCTTAGCTAAATCAAAGGAAAGGAGCGCTCATATTGCTGAATTAAGAAAGATATTGGATCGTATGGAGCAATTTCAACTCGGGCTCAATCCAAAGAAGTGTGCCTTTGGGGTCCAATCAAGAAAACTCTAGGATTTATTGTCTTAGAAAAAGGAATTGAGGTAGACCTTGGAAAAGTCAAGGCTATTCTAGAAATGACTCCTCCACGCAACATTAGTCAAATGAGAATGTTACAAGGGAGACTCTAATCAATCAGGAGGTTCATGTCACAACTTGTGGATAGAGCACAACCCTTTACCAAATTATTACACAAAGGGGTCACCTTCAAATGGGATGAACATTGTGAAGCCAATTTCAGAGAATTGAAAGAGTACCTAGCTACTTCTCCTATTCTTATGGCACCCATCCATGGAAATCCATTACTCCTGTATATTTCAGCTACAGCCACATCACTAGGAGTATTACTCGCACAAGAGGATGAAACTGAGAAAGAAAGAGCGATCTACTACATCAGTAGAACACTAGTCTCGTATGAACTCAATTACAACATTATTGAGAAAGCATGCTTAGTAGTTGTCTTTGCATCACAAAAATTAAGTCATTACATGCTATCACATACAGTAAGGCTCATTGCAAAGATAGATCCTTTAAAGTACCTCCTAAGCAAAACATCATTAACAGGACATTTGGCAAAGTGGGTCCTCATTCTGAGTGAATTTGACATTGAGTATGTGGATAGGAGGTCTATTAAAGGTCAAGTCCTCACAGATCAATTGGCTAATTCACCACTTCAAGATGACAAGCCTTTAAGAATTGAGTTCCCTGATGAAACAATTATGCATCTCACTAAGCACCCATGGAAGATGTACTTTGATAGTTCTTTCACACAACAAGGCTCTGGAGTAGGGGTTCTATTCATAAATCCTCAAGGCTACAAAATAACGAAGTCCTACAAATTGATGTTTCCATGCACAAATAATATTTTTGAATATTAAGAATTGGTAAACGGTCTTAAACTTGCCATAGAATGGAAGATTGTAGAGTTACATGTGTGTATGGTGACTCCCAACTCATTATCAATCAAGTCGATGAAGATTATCGAATGAAAGATGAGAAGTTGATGCTCTACAAGCAACTAGTAGATGAATTAAAGAAGTACTTTGTCTTCATCACATTCCAGCAGATACCCAGAACTGAGAACAAAGCTGTAGATGCTATGGCTACATTGGCATCTATGTTACAATTGGAGGAACATCAATTCCTCTATGACTTCTTGGTGGAAGAATTATCATATCCAGCCTTTGATACCCCTGAATACCAAGTAATATGTGCTTTGAATACCCTAGACCATTCTTGATATGCTAAAATCATTACTTACCTAACTCACCAAACTATTCCCAATGAGCTATCCAAAAATGAAAAGTAAGCCTTTATTAGGACAACATCACGTTATGTCCTCATAACTAATAACTTATATAGATGAGGTCTTGATGATACACTTCTTAGATGTTTAGAATATAGAATCAGATCGCACGTTAAAAGAAGTCCACGAAGGTATATGTGGATCACATTCAAATGGCTTTTCACTAGCAAAGAAACTACTTAGAGTAGGCTATTGTTGGCCTACAATGGAAAAAGATGCTATTCAATTTTCCAAAACATGTCATAAATGCCAAACACATGTAAATATTATCTGTGCTCTTGCCAGAGAACTCATACCTTTTATAACGCATTAGCCATTTCAGCAATGGGCCTATGACTTGGTTGGACAAATATATCCCAATTCTTCAAATGGACACAAGTTCATCATTGCGATCACTAAGTATTTCACAAAGTGGGTTGAATCTATGCCGCTAATCAAATCCACTAAAAAATAGGTGGATATTTTCATCTTGAACTAAATCATCTGTAGATATGGGATACCCTCTTCAATTGTGATAGACAATGGGGGCCAATTTAAAAATCAAGACATTGATGACCTTCACAAAAAGTTCCACATTACTCAACATTTCTCCTCAATCTATTATCCTCAAGGTAATGGAAAGTCTGAGGCATCTAATAAGAATATTCTCAATATCCTACACATAACTGTGAGTAAGTCTAGCAGAGACTGGCATTTAAAACTAAATACAGCACTTTGGGCCTATAGAACAAGTATCAGAACACCAAATGGAGCCACACCATTTTCCCTAGTCTATGGCACTGAAGAAGTACTACTTATTGAGGTTTAAATCCCATCTTTGCATATATCTTTACAAGGTCTTGTTACTGATGAGCAATACTGCATTGATCGGGTGAATTCTTTAGACTTACTTGATGAGCGCAGGCAACAGGCATTCGATCATCTAAAAGTGTACCAAGAACAAATGTCCAAAGGGTACAATAAAAAGGTCAAAGCATGACAATTTCAAGTGGGGGATCTCATCCTAAAGGAGAATCCTAAGAATCAGCCTAACAGAGAACAAAAGGGAAATTTTGAACCTAACTGGCTGGGACCTTATGTTATCACTACTACTTTTGGGACTGGAGCCTATCAAGTAGCTACGCCTGAGGAAGATGTTCTTCTAGATCATATTAATACTCTCCATTTGAAGAGATTCTATGCTTAATTTTTGGCTAGCAGAGCCTGTACAATGAAAATTTAGAAAATACCAAAAACATCAAAAAATTGATCCTGAAGAAATCTAAAAATAATGGAAAAAGTCCTAAAAAAAGGTATCCTTGGTGAAAACCTGGCAAAAAGGCGCCTTGATACTACAAAAACATTCAAAAAAGAAAAAAAATTGAAAAAGAGAAAAGTGCCTTGATGACAACCTGGTAAAACAAGCATCCTAGTAGCAAAAAGAATGAGAAATTTTTGCCAAGTGGTGAAAACCTGGCAATCAAGCGTTACTTGTATTCTACACTCTATCTATCAATACATTTATGATACTAGGCCTTCACGATTACACCTGTGTCAAGAGTTGACTTCATTTCCTTATGAATATCTTATCCTTGCTTGGGATTTGTCTGCATTTCTGTCTTAGGATCAAGTCATTCTGCACTAGGGGCATCTTTGCTAGCATGTTAGGTTATGTTTGCTAGGTTTTTATAGGATGATTTGTCTCATGACATAATGCTTCTTAATGCTTGCACCAAACTATCAATGAAAACAAGGATGGAACAAACATTGCACTAACATAAATGGTGTTCCTCAGACCTCCATTGGATTGCAAATAGGAATAATTTCATACATAGACATGGAATACATATTGCTTGAATTCCAACTTTTGATTGATGAATCTCTACTGTGCTTGAAAAATGAATCAATAGTATTTCTCATTACTACCTAAACACAGTTTGATTTTGGTTTGATTATAACTCTTTTATGTACCCATGATGGTTTAACTAGGCACATCTAACAAGTTATGAATTTTATTTGATTGATTCACAATTAATAGTTGTTACATGTCTTTTGAGTTACTCAATGACGTCTGCGCAAAGACAAAGAATCACAAGGATAGGGGGCATAACGTTTTCTTGGTTTTCTGCGTATGGTGATTGTTCCAAATGATCCTATAAATTTCACCTAACTTGGATGTTTATGGTAAGAGTTTCCACAATGAGTGGATAGCCGCATATATCTCGATCTTTGTTATGTGTCAACTACGGTGAGGTTGAGACAATTTCCTTGTTTTTTTTTTCTAAACTCATATTCTCACTAAGGTATACGAAGCATAATGTATCCAAGGATATGAATTTTCAAGGTCATTGCAGGTCCAATATCTTACCTTACACATATTGTGATATAGTAAAAGGAAGGTGACTATTTTGTTATCCTGGCTTCTATGCCTTGATGCCTAAGTTTGTTTCCGACATTTCATCCAATAAACATAGTATTCATACTTTCATAATATCAGCAAGTATTAGTGATTGTTGTACTATCAAGTGGTATCCATTCTGACAAGCACCCAATGATGATAAGAATGTTACAATATCTACAAATAAATGACAAGTCCTAAGAGTCTGCATATAGTTGCATTTAGAGATTGCATGCCTCATTTTTGAAAGGAACAAAAGCATAAGGAATTTAAGCTCAAAATTATTTCCATTTTCTTCTAAATCCAAGTTAATTACAACAAATCAATATTACTAATATTTATATCATCGCACATCCATAGCATACATTTTGTATTCATCAAATGAGGTAGAAGAAAAATACAAAAACAAAGCATTTATGCATAGCATTTATTTTTACATCCTAAGTGCATCCATACATTTTTATTTTGCATAAGAAAAACTAAAAAACATACATTTTGCATATTCACATAGTATCATTTAAAAACACATTTATATCAGTGTAGATCCAAATACATAAATGGTGTCATCATCTAAAAATATAACTCATCATATGACCAAGATACAATCACATGTGCAACAACGTCTATCAAAGAAAAGAGAACTCATGAAACATGTCAGAATCAGAAACAACTACATTAGATATATATATCTCAAAATATGGTACAGATCAAAAATATGGCACAAGTATACATAAAGAGTATCAGAGTATAAGGATGAATTAGATATACATGTATAAAGTGTCATCATACAAAAATAATGATCTTAGCAGGATCCAGATATACAAAATGATCTCAACAAATATGACAAAGTACAAAATCAACTCTGACTTCCCCCCTTTCTCTAATCCGAAGGAGGAGGTGGAGGAGGTGGAGGCATGGCCCCCCTAGAGTGCTGAGCAGTCAGTGAATAAGGAGGTGCTCTTTGGCCCTCTAGAACTGCAGCATGGTATAAAGCAAAATAATAGGTTGCTCTCTGTCCCTAGTGAATGGCTATCTGAGCCTGTGTATCTCTCTCCACTCTGAGCATATCACCCTGCTTATCCTGATCTTCTCTAAGACTCTCCAATTGTGCATCCCTATCTGTAAGTACAACCTCTAATGTGGTAATTCATGCTCTAAGCTACTCTCTCTCCCACTCACACTGAGATAGTGGATCTCCATCTCTGCTGGAACCTCTACCAAAATCCTTCCCTGAGGGCCTATCCTGTGACCTCTCTGGCTGCCTCTGCTCTCTCTGCTACTCCCCTATAAGTAAAGGCCCTAGATCCATCCTGGGAGAAACAAATCTAAATTGGGTACGTTGACCCTCTCCACTGCCACTGGCTACCTCTGCAGTGCCACCCACAGCCCCACCACCTCTGTCATCTCCATCATCATCCCCACAATCTGGAGGAGGGTGTCTACCATCTTGTCTCCCATATCGCCCACTATCACACCCTCCATCTCTACCCCCAGTACCCTTATCTCTCTATTCTCCTCCTCTACCTCTGGTAGGGCGATCATTAGGCTCATAATCTACAGGGTCCTCTATGCAAGGAATGGCCTCCTCAGGAACTCTCAACTGTGGAAATGGATGTTGGAGCATCTCTATTGTGTATCCATCTAAACAGGATGCATCTGCCACATCAATCCAAAGATCCCAATCAACTTTGACCATTTCTCTAATCTCTTGGTGAGCGGTCTCATATCTCAATTGGGCACCCCACAATGGTGCCTCATCATGAACTCTGGCGTATACGGTCACATCCTGGCTCCTGCCCTGTTGACGGCTGAACTGTCTCAAAACTTGGGTGTGTAAAAAATGCTCTATAATGTATCTAGTCCTCCCGATCAGGTACCTACTTTGAAAGAAAAATGGAACCTGTTTAGCATCGGAGGTCCACTCCTCACAATCCAAATATGGCCGCCATACTACCTCTATCATATCATCAAAAAGATGCCTCCAATACTCTACCTTGCCCAGATGAGGCTGCTGAATCAAACCGACATACATATATACATAAGGTTTCTCAGGTGCTCGTTGCTTGTCTACAATGGGTCGTGTCATTAGGATGTACTCCTAGGCCTGGATCTGCAAAATCAAGATACCTATAGTCATGCTCTGGGTATACTGATATACAATCTCCTGAAGCTCCCAATACACATGGGTCAAAATACAGCTACCCCATGCAAATATCCATCTAGAGATGACCATCTACTCAAGCATATCCACCCATCATACAAGGAATCCATGTTGTCCTCTATCTAGCATCAGAATGCCACCAATTAGTCCTGCCAAGTATACAGATAGATGATCATAGTGATCATACATATAGTCCCATGAAATGTATGTCTAATCAATAGTGTCATCCTGAAAGAAATGATGAGTTGCACCAATGGGAACGACCGAAGTCGCCTAAAAATGCACCTTGCAGCCCATAACTGGGACTTGAAGTATATGCCAAACATCCTCTGATATGACTGTCATCTCCCTGGTCAGGAGATGGAAGGTGTTGTGCTCTGAGTGCCATCTCTCGGCAAGAGCAGTCAACAACCCCTGATTTACCCCTATATCAGGTAAACCAATTAGTAATCATAATCCTACATGTACAACTACCTCCTACTCATGTTCTAACAACAGTCCAGCCAAGGCAAGTACACGCCCTGGATATGTCCCTCAAAATGTAACTACCTCAAATTTGACCTATTTTTGGCAATTAAAAGATAAATCAGTGTTCTATCTATGACAAAAATACAGAAACATAATCAACTAAGTGATTCAAATTTTGCAGAAAGAAGACGGTTCACAATTGACAAAAATTCTATGTCTCAAAACGAGATGCGATCCTGGAAACACAAGATACGATGGAGAATGCAAGGTACGATCCCAAAAATCCTAGATGCAACCCCAAACATGGGGTACAATCCTAAAATACAGGGTGCGACATAAACCTAGTTTCACATTCTAAACTAAGCCAAAATGGGGCAAACCAGATACGATCTAGGAAATATTGGATGTGATGCAAAAGTCCAAGACAAAAGGACGCGATCCAGGAAAAACCAGATGTGACACGGGTTTGACAGGGTGCGATCTAGAATCTCGGATGCGACCCAAAATTCAAAAGGCTATAAAAAATACTAGAAAGCATGAAAATGAAAATTACCAAATTCACGAGGTAGTTTTACGAGTACTTACTGGAGGTGCGTAGTCGGTCGGGCACTGATGTCGATGACTAAGCTTGAAATGATGCTTCCTGATCGGGACCACCATCTTCTTTGCAGAGCTTTGGAATTTACCATGGGTAAAAGTGAAAATGAATAGTAAAATGGTGATTTTTGAGATATATATTGGTCTTTTGAGCTATTTAGGGATTTTGAAACTCCTCCCAGGCAATTGAAACTCCCTTTCTATTCTCTTTTTGATCAATCGAGAACCAAATCAAAGGTACCTCATGCATTTTATGTAGTACAGTAAAAATTTTGCGATAGCTCCTGAAAATGTAGAATTGCTCCATCTGTTCTAAAACTCTGCCAAATGGCACATTTCATTAAACATCTTGGTCCGACATCATTTTCTCAGTCTCGCCACTCACATTTTCATGTAATTAACTTGGTAACCCTTGTGTTTTCTCTAGACACATCTTCATTTCTTCACTTATTTTGCTCCATTATTTCTTGACCTAACCGTTCCATGCACATGATACATTCTTTCAATAGAGGGATTTCATTTCTTTCCTTCAATTTCATTCCCAAGGGGGCATGATCACATTATCATCAATCAAATTCTTGCTCAAAACAATATTAAAAATGACTTTGTTATCAAACAACTAGGGGCATGAAAGTTTCCTTGACTAAGTCAGAACTGTTGGATAGAAAGCTTTGGTTCTCATAAGCTGGATATCTTGTGTTTCCTCATTTTAAAAGATTCTTACTAAGCTCCTGGCAGCTTCCTATTGAATTTTGAATGGCAACCAAGTTCAGAATCAATATTATCAATTTTTGGATAACAACCAACTTCAGAATTGGTATCTTTAAGATCTTTGCGTATTGACCTTTGTACGACAACCAAGTTCAAAGTCAATTCTATCAATTTAGTTCAATCACATGCGAGACTGATCTCATTAGGTATTTCGTTTGATCGTGAGGGAAATTCTCAATCTTTCTGAAGTCAATATCAAAAACTTTCTTTGAATCAAATGTGTTGCTCGCACATCAATTCAAAGAGGGGCAAATGTAACCACCTAGATTTGGTCTGCTTTGACTATAAACCCTATTTACCCTAAGTGTGATCATACCCCCAATTATGTCTAGACAACTCTTCAATCGGCTGGCATAATTCATTCAAATAAGATTTAATCTCCTAAGTGATTCAATCACTAAATTTTATTAATCATCTTAGCCAATCAAAAACTAATCAATTCAACACAAATCAATTCAAATCAATACCTGGCTAAGGTAATTAATTTAAGAGGAATTAAATAAATCTCTATTATATTTAAATCACTTGCAAACCCTATCTTCTAGCTTAAATTAATATAATTAATTGGCTATAGTCCTAATTAATTATCTAAAGTAATAAAAGTCTTAAATAATTAATTTTCCAATTTTTGAATCAATATATTAATTATAATTTATTTCATTAATAGTCCCCTTAACCCTAGCCCAACCTATCTCAACCACCTTAACCCAAGGTTCAAACCCATCCCAACCTAATACCCCCATGCTAAGTCTAATCCTTATCTTAATCCTATCCTAACCCACTTCCTAATGTTGTCACATTCCTTATTTTGTGATTAGGAATCCAACCCACTTGAGAAAGTCAACTTTCTCAAGCTTGACTCCCTCTAAGTCCTCCTTCTCAAGCTTGGACTTACACCCCTCACCATGCCTCTTAATTGCTCCCATTAATCTACTATTAATGGAGATTCCTCAAGCCCATGCCTCATCAATGCCTTTGGCATTAATGCCTCTTACACTTCATTAATGGTTTTTACACCTCCATTAATGATCCTTGTCCCCCTCTCTCTCTCCTCATTTCTTCTATAAATAGAATGAGTTTTTGAGCTCAAATAAGCCCTTAATTTTTAGAATTGAAAAGCATTGTTATGTTGTTAGGATTAACATAGATTCATATTGCATTTTAGCTTCCATATTTATGTATTGTTATAATCTTCATCTTTAGAGCTATAATGCATGTTTATTGGATATCTCTCTCAGTTTTAATTGAATCTTTCATGCTAGGTTGTATATGTCACTGAAAAAGGCATAATCTAAGGGCTATTATGGTATTTTTTACACTCCTCCTAGTTAGAAAGCAATAGATCAATTTTAGTGGATTTAAATTCTTTACTAACCCTATTTTCACTAACACAATGATCTATTGAAGTGTTGTGTCGCACGTAATAGGTGCATAATTTAACACACGCAAATATTAGTTCAAGTCTGATGGTTATTGGTGTGATACCAGTAAGTCATGGTGAGGAGGGTTCTTTATAGGGTTAGACGAGATTGGAAGTTACTGTCAGTGGTTCTCCTCTGGAACCAAAAAGGAGAAAGTTGAGTAAGAAAGGAAAACAAATTATTACTATTTTAGAGAGTGAAGAAGAGAGGGATGAGTTTGAAGATGAAGAATCTAAAGAAAATAAAGGAGAGAGAAAGAAAAATAACATGTGAATGTGAGTTCTTAGTCAAAATCTTACTCTATGGATTTTGATATGGTTAAGTTATTTCTAGAAGATGAGGCATTTAACATAATTGTTGACATGTGGATTGGTTTCTTGTTAGTTAGCAGAACATAGATTGAAGAGTTGTTGACTGCTCACTTGATCGGTAAGAAGATTATTGTTTCCAGTGTGTCTGGCATGTTACCAATTGATTTGGTCAGGAATGTTAAGGAGAAATTATTACAAAATGGAGATGATTCTAGGAAGTTCAATAAATCTGTTAAGAAGAAATGTGCAGATGTGAAACATAAACTTACTAGATTTATTAGTGAAACAAAGGACTGTGTGAAGGAAATTATAGATATCTACATGTATTGTCTTTGGTGGCCTGCCATTGTGGACAATTTTAGAGGGAGAAGTGAAGTAATTGATAAAGAATTAAATGAGCTGGGAAATACATATGATGCCTTGAAGGACAAGGATGGAAAGTAGAGGATCATAGTTGATGAGATTCAGGCAGAGTTCTTGCAGTTACAAAGGTAGAGAGAAGACTTGATAAAGACATTTTGGTTAGTAAAGGACATGATTGTGGTCCAATTGGAGCATGTTGTTGGCATCCTTGTTGATGTAGAAGATAATGAGTGGAAGATTTAGTCTCTAGACTAGATTTCATCAATTGATTTGTTGGGAGAGCATGACAATTTGTATGCCCGGTTGGGTGTTGTTATTGTTGAGTGGAAGAAAGAGCTCCCAATCTTAAAGGAAAGGTATAAGAAATTTTTTACAGTTAAATTTGTTGTATTTCTTTGAGACTTATATGCTAAGGTTTTTGGCCCTTTTCCATTGTGGCAAAAAGGGCGAGAGAATGTGAAGTCAAAAACATTAACGAAGAACTACTCAGGGGGAGTTTTTGGTTTTGAAGATTTTGGATGATCTATGTTTTTTGTTTTTTTTCCATCAATGCCAAAGGGGGAGATTTTTAGATTCAGATGTTGTTGGCATTGTTATCATTGATGTCAAAACCTTTGTACCAACTACCTGGTGCTATCAGTTGGATATTAATGATATTAGTTTTGGTATTAGTTGAATAGTTATGGCTATCAAGATTAGTGGTTTTGGTTATATGCATAAAAGTTTTGTACATGCATTTTTAGTGTTCTATGGCAGTTGTACTTGGTTCTACTAAAGGATTATATGTTTTGGCATGCTTGTGTACTTTTAGTAATTAGTGGTGTATGGTATCTTATGTTGGTTACTATTGACTGATATGCCTACAATGCTCTTCCAGGTATCCTTGATATTTGGAATTACTTGCAGTTCATCAGTTAAACTTTGATATCATATTCTGAATGTGTTCTATCTAGTTTCATCTATTGGTGTGTTCAGAAGTTTTGATGAACAAGACATGGTCTTGGTTGTGGTGTCTTGGCAAGTTTGGTAAATGTAATTTGCATTGAAAATATCTTAGGTGTGAGGTATATTTGGGTCCTGGTATAGCATTTTGAAAATTTATCTTAAGTGCATCCTAGATTTAGGATAAGTGGTAATACATTAAATGTAATTGTAATATCTTTTTGGTTTGAGGCTGACACACATTTGGTGTGCTGACTTATATGTGATCAGATATCTATATAAATAAAGAAAAACCTTTTGTATCTGAGTGATGAGTGTTAGTATTAAGAAATCCAATATTACTAAGAGGGGGGATGAATCAATAATCAACCAAAATAAACTTTTCATCAACCATTCAACCACTTTCATCGATAAACATTCATTGCATGAAAAACTAAACAATAAGAATAACCATCCATAATCATTCAACACAATAACACCAAATTTTTTCTTGTGGAATCCCAACTCAGAAAAACTATATGTGGGGATGGTACCCACTAAAATCTACACTCTTATAAATTATTCCCAGTTAAGACCTTAGCCTTGTTAGAAGATTAAAAAATGTCCAGTTAAGAGAAAGACCCTATTAGGAGTCACCTGGTCAAGGGATTTACCTCTGGCCCTATTAGGAGCTTTACCTTGTTAGGAGTAACCTATTTAAAGGATTTCAATACCTAATTAAAGAGTCACCTTGTTAAACGATTTACAATTCAAACATGTTAGGATCTACTCAGTTAAGGGATTCAACTTGATGAAGCTGTTAGGAATCAACAAGTAAATAATCTAAACAAGTAGCACTCTCTGATAGTACATATCCAGTTCAAGTTTAATATCTGCTACACATGCAAACAATATTCTCTCTTTTTTCTTCTCTTGACATCACCTCTGTATCCACAATCTACACTTGTAAATTTCATCATTTTACATATTTATACAATGTAGGTACATTAGAATAATTAACCAACTTAAAAATGATCTATAATCTTTCTCGCTCAATCAGAAAACCCTAAAATGTGTTAACAAACAATAACACATGCTAACAAACTTAATTCAGCCACCAGATCCATCGCACATCAATTTGAAAAATAAAATTCAAACCATAAAACACTCTTCAATGTCCTTGCATAGCCTCCAATAAATTCGATAATATCCGATCACAAATAGGCCAACTCATCAATCCTTATCAATCAACAACATCACCACAATCCCTCAAACACATTATTACATACTGCAACAGGGTGCATCATCACTGATCAAGGATCTGACTAACTTTTCTAAAGAACACCTTTAACTCTTTGCTGAACAACCTTCTGTCACTGGAAATTTAGTCTCCCGATCATCAAATCATGATTTGGTTACAACCAAAACCTCATGACATAGACAAGATACACATATTATGACCACAATATCTTAATCCAAACTTTGTTGTTACAATCATTAAAATATTCCTTCTCTGCTACATTATGTTCTTAATGTTAACCTATCAACATTCAATCAATCATAACACACACCATTCATATGATCAACCTATGTAGTCATAAAAATAACATCTAGAGACATCACCGAGTCTACATGTAGTATCACACACACCAATTCTTACTACATCTATTGATTCATCCTTTTGAACATACATCAACATAACAGGTGCACTATCAGCCAACAAACACTAAGTTGACATCAATGACAACATCATAATATAGAAACCTATCATCAGTTCAACACCATAACATACTCAAATTTATTCTAAATAATTTATGCCAACAATATCCCTCTTTGGCATTGATGGCAACACCAAAAATACCAAGCAATCATCTAGAGAAACTAGATACCAAAAACTGCTCTCCCTTAGCTGATATACTTTTTTATTATCTGATCTCGATCTTAGGTTCTTCTCAAATTATCCTCTTAGTCATCTCTCTTTTACTAATTATCTTCTCTCCCTTTGACAATAATTCCAAAGATGCAATAGGCCTAGTACATCATCTGCTGCAACTGTCTTCATCTCTGTCCGACTGCTCCCCCTAAGGAGTAGTCCCCTGAACATCAATCCATAGTGAAAGATATGGTGATAAACCCATTGGATTGATGCACCTATAACATATTAGTTCTATTCAGGTAGGGGAATCATTCCTAGCTTACCTCAAATGTATCCTTAGGTAATGTCTTAGTGAATATGTCTGCTATTTGCTCCTTTGTTGGAACATATTCCAACTTCACCTCTTTCTCCTGTACTTTCTGTCTCAGAAAATGATACTTAATTGAAATATGCTTGGTTTTAGAATGAATCAAATGATTCTTGGACATATTAATTGCATTCATGTTATCACAAAATATAGTTATTGGTTCAGTCACCTTTTCTTTGATGCCTTCAAGAGTCTTCTTCATCCATGCTATCTATGTGCAATTTATAGTTGTTTCTACATACTCTGCCTCTGCTATGGTTTGTGAACTACAATTATTCTTCTTGCTTGTCCAAGACACGATCCTAACATGGATAAAGAATGTACCACCCCTTGTTATCTTTCTATCATCAACATTTCTTTCCCAATCAACATCAATAAATAGAATTAAAGAAAAATTACCATCATGAGCATACCACAAACCATAGTCAACTATCCCTTTCAAATATCTAAATATCCTCTCGAGTGGAACCATATGGGAGTCCTTATGATTTGATTGAAATCTAGCCACTAAGCTAACTGCTTGAGCAATATCTAGTCTTCTATGGACAACAAACTGCAGCTTACCGATCATAGATCTATACAAAGTAGGATCAACTGCATCAAATTGATCATCCTTAGATAATTTACATCCAGTTACCATGGGAGTTCTAACTGGGTTGGAATCATCGATACCAAAGGTATTGAGTAATTCCTTCACATATTTGGATTGAATGATCTATTTACCATTATTCAATTAGGAAACTTGCAATCTAATAAAGAATTTGATCTCCCCAATCATTAATATCTCAAATTCCTTCTTCATTTCTTCATCAAAATCTCGACTCATCTCATCATTACCACCAAAGATTATGTCATCAATAAAAACTTCAACTAACAATATTTTACCTCCTTCAACTTTAAGGTACACATTACTATGATCACTTGTTCTATCAAAACCAATTTGAATAAGATAGGAATGTAACCTTTCATACCATCCCCTTGGATCTTGTTTTAGTCCATATAGTTCCTTTTGTAGCTTGCAAACCATATCCTTCTCCTTTGTTAATGAAAAACCATTTGGTTTTTTTATGTAGACCTCTTCTTAAATAATTCTATTCAAGAAGGCTAACTTGACATTCATTTGAAATACTTTGACCTTCTTGTAAGCAACATAAGAAAGTAGAATTATTACCCCTTCAAGTCTTGATATGGGAGAAAAGTCTCTCCATAATCTAGTCCTTCTTCTTGTATATTTCCCTTGCATACAAGCCTCACCTCAGTTTATTCCTAAAAACCCACTTGGTGCTAATCACATTTTTATCTCCAGGTCAAGGAACAAGTGCCCATGTATCATTCTTTTCAATCTGATCTAGTTCTTCCTCTGTGAATCTTACCCAATCATCATCCTTGATTGCTTCTTTCATCATTTTAGGCTCAAACTTAGAAATCAAAAAAAGTATTTTCTCTAAGATTCCTTCTGGTTAGAACACCTGCATTCTTGTCTCCTATAATATGATCATCAGAGTGATTTAACTTCACATATCTAGGTATCACTAGTTCAGGTCTTGGAGCTTCTTCTACTAGTTGAATATCTTCTCTCACATTTTGTTGATCTTCTGGTTCATGCACTTCTGGTTGAATGTACACAATCTCCCAATTCTCCTTAGTCACTTGCTTTCTTGAATCACCAGAATTCTTAGGGTATTCATCTACCTTCACATTTACACTTTCAATCATCTTGTTAGATATTTTAATGAAACATTTGTATGCTTTTCTTTTAGTAGAATAACCCAAAATATACCTTCATCACTCTTAGTATCAAACTTGTGAGTGTCATCATCCCTTTTGATGTAACATCTACTACCAAAATATTTGAAATACTTAACATTAGGTGAGTGACCATACCATAGCTCATATGGAGTCTTATTTGTTCCTTTCTTTACTTATACCCGGTTCAGTGTGTAAACAATAGTACTGATTGCTTCTCTCCAATACATCTTTGGTACATCTCCTTGAATCAACATAGTCCTTACAACATCCAGTATGGTTTTGTTTCTTCTTTCTGCAACACGATTTTGTTATGGATTCCTTGGTGCATACATTTGTCTCTTGATTTCATTGTCTTCATAATATTTAATAAGTTCTGCAGAAGTAAACTCACCTCCTCTATCAAACCTTAAACATTTAAAACTCTTATCACATTCTTTCTCAAGCAGTACCCTGAAGGCTTTAATTTTCTGGAATGCGTCATATTTCTCCTTCAAGAAAGTCACCCACATCATTCTAGAATAGTCATTAGTAAATAATATGAAATATATTTCACCTACACAAATCTTCTATCTCATAGGCCCACAAGGATCAGTATGCACCAAATCAAGTATTTTTCCAGATGAAAAAGACTTTCTCTTAAAAGTAGAACTAGTTAACTTACCCAATTGACATTCTTTACACATCATGTTGTTTGGTTTGACTAATTGCGGAAATCCTCTAACTGCATTAGTCTTACTTATTTTGATCAAACTATCAAAGTTCACATGACAAAAAATTCTATGTCATAGCCAACTATCTTCAACCTTTGCAACCAAACAACAGTTAACAATAGTATTCAAATGGAATAAATAACCTCTAGTCTGTCTACCAATAGAAATATCATCACCAAAGCTTCCAATAATTCTACGTACTCCTTCTTTGAATTCTAGTCTGTGACCTTTATCATTCAACTAACCCGCACTCAAGAGATTATGTGTTAGACCATCATCATCAATATTGTTCTTTCCTTTCAAAGAAATAGTGTCTTTACCTTTAACCAAACAAGGTGTACTATTACCAAACCTTACCACACCATCATCAAACTCATCAAGTTTAATGAACTTAATCTTATCACCATTCATGTGATGTAAACATCCACTGTCTATAATCCATTCATCATTCCATCTTATGTTAGAAACCAATACCTTTTCTCCTTCTAATGGATCTTCTTTGATTGCAACAAAGACAAACTCTTCTTCTTCATTATCTCCTAATTCTTCATCAATAACACCTTCATCCACTACAACAAAGCATTGCTTCTCTTTTCATTTAAACCTTCTAAAATTATCATTTTGATCACCATTAGGACATCTAGCAACAATATGTCCAATATTATTACATGAGAAACATTTCGGTGGAAGTTTACCTTTATACCTACCAGTCCCTCTAGCCAATCACTTAGCTAGTAGAGCTTCAAGATCTCCTTGTTTCCTTTATTCTTCCAAGATAAATTTAAGTACCCTAGCATAACTTGATAAATTATCAAAATCATGACTTGTTTCCTTACCTTTCCTTACTGGTACATTGGATACTGATGCCTTGAAAGCAACTTCAACTCTTAGAATACCGTTGTCAAAGTTATTCAACTCAAAATCAGCAAGCTTACCGATCACTCCATCTATAGTAACATTATCAAATGTTCTCAACTCATTAATAGCATAAAATCTAATGGCATAAGTAGTCAGTAAATTTCTCAACATTTTACTTACCACAATGTCTTCCTCAATAGTTCCACCAGATCCTTTAGTAGCACTCACAACTTATTTTATTCTTAGGCCATATTGTGCAATATTATCTCCTTCTACCATCTTCATGTCATCATATTTTCCACTAAGACTATCTTCCTTATCTTTCTTCACATGAATATATCCTCCATAGATAAGTTTTAACTTTTCCTAGACATCACAGACAATCTCTAGTTCACGAACATCAACATTTTCAATATCACTTAGGGTACTTACAGTGGCTTCATGTGCTTGAGTATCCTCATGTTGTTCATTTAGTTCATCTGTAGTGAGAGTACCAGCAGGGGTGATATATCTATTTATAACATGCATTCACTATTATGGTCCCATACCCTTTAGGTATAAATTCATTCTATCACACCATACCAAGTAGTTGTCCTTAGAGAACTTGGGGGGTTCCTTCCTCATCATTGGATCTTTTTCCTCAAGATGTTAGGCTTTCCACAAATAGGACCTAGGCTCTGATATCAATTGTTAGTATTAAGAAATCCAATATTATAGAGAGGGGGAGGGGGGTGAATCAGTAATCAACCAAATCAAACTTTTCATCAACCATTCAACCACTTGCATCAATAAACATTCATTTCATGAAAAAATAAACAATAATAATAACCATCCACAATCATGCAAAACAATAACACAAAAGTTTTTCTCATGGAAACCCAACTGGGGAAAACCACGTGTGGGGAAGGTACCCACTAAAATCTTCACTCTTCTAAAGTATGCCCAGTTAAGACCTATCCCTATTAAAAGATTACAAAATGCCCGGTTAAGAGAAAGACCTTGTTAGTGATGACATGTAACTGATTGAATGTTTGATAATGTTAAGTTGAAGATGATGCAAGACATTAAATCAATTAATGGTTTGTATTTTTATTGATGTCAACTTGATATCATTTGTACGGTCATGTACATAATGCCAAAGACTTCAGAAAATAAATGGAACAAAGGTTATGCTTTCAACAATGCATAAAATTCATGTATTCACTAAATGACAGACAACACCGACGGAGTGCACACCACTGGTAAAGAAAGAGAAAAAGTCACAGTGATGCCCGACGAGCAGAAGATAGTGTTTCCTGGCAAAGAAGAATCACAGGATGCTCGACAAGCAGAAAACAACATTGCCCGACAAGCAAGATCCAATGATGCCCGACGGATGGAGATCCCGAAGCTAACTGAAGTTGCACTGACAGAACTGGCAGTTGTCACTGGCGACGAACTGCATAATTGACTGACAGAACAGAGAGATCAAAAAATGAAAAAATATCTAGTTGGCAGAGCTTAAGGATAGATTTAACTGATTGTTTTGTTTTTTTTATTCAACCATAGTTAAGCAATTGATTTATACAGTTGGCAAGAAGATAACTACAAGATAAATAGGGAGTTAAAGTTGTAAATCAAATTGGTTGGATTGTTTTTCACGCCAAGAATCAAGAATCAAGAATTAAGAATTAAGGAATATCATGTCTATATAAGAGACAAGCATAATTTATTTCCGCAAGTAATAAGATACACGGGGGAGTGAATTGAAAGAAGATGTTGAAGAGAAACTGGTGAAGGAAAAACTTCATACAGTCTTGATCAATCAAGCTAAGGGAGAGCTAAAGAATTCTGCAGACACCAACGAACAGTGAAGCACAACATCACAAAGAAGAAAGTGTGAAGCACAAAGGAATTGAATTGATACATTGATCAGAGAGGTATTGTACGTAAATAGATCTGAATATCTGCAATTCAAAGTTACATTAGAAACAGGTCATTGTGTTTCAGTTTAACCATTGAAGCATTAAGTCTCTTAACAGAGTAGGACTTAACCGTCTTCTATAATTGAGGTATATCCTAACAGATTACCAAAAAATTTGATTCATGATAGTAGCATCGGTCTTACCTAAAGCCTGTTGACAGTCTAAGAAGGAGGCTGATTCAAGGATGGTAGTAAGATTAGCATAAAGCTTATTGACAGTCTAAAGGTTGATTCAAGGATGGTAGCGTAGATGCCAGATACTAAGTGACAACCTATGTATAAAAATCCTCTAACAAGGTCGCACTTAATAGTGTGTTTGTAACCTTTAACAGTGTTGGCTCCTAACAGGGCTCACTTCATAAGAGTAAAAGTTTGGGGTACCGGTCCCAGTGGTTTTTTTCCCTTAATAGGGTTTCCACGTTAAAATCCATGTGTTATGTGTGTATGGTTTATTACTTTATTATTTTACATTTCACATATGCATTTCTAGATTGATTGGTATACTCTGCATATTTACTGAG
>MU228120.1:698664-722058 GCA_018584345.1 Thuja plicata | reverse complement strand
GCTAATTCAAGGATGGTAGTAAGATTAGCATAAAGCCTATTGACAGTCTAAAGGTTGATTCAAGGATGGTAGCGTAGATGCCAGATACTAAGTGACAACCTATGTATAAAAATCCTCTAACAAGGTCGCAGTTAACAGTGTGTTTGTAACCTATAATAGGGTTGGCTCCTAACAGGGTTCACTTTAGAAGAGTGAAAATTTGGGGTACCGGTACCAGTGGTTTTTTCTCTTAATAGGGTTTCCACGTTAAAATCCATGTGTTATGTGTTTATGGTTTATTACTTTATTATTTTGCATTTCACATATGCATTTATGGATTGATTGGTATACTCTGCATATTTACTGAGTATCGGTAAATAAGTTTTACTGCTTATTGGTAATAAAGGAGAATAAGGATAGACAAGGTAAACTGATAGACATTTATTTATTTCAAGTATTTCAAAGGCATACATCTTGTAGGGACTTAATAATCTGAGGTGTATTGATTGGTGGATTAAAATTTTAAAAGGATAAATCTTTGAGGCCACTAATTCACCCCCCCCCCTCTCAGTTATTACTAATAGTTAGGAGTCACCCGATCAAGGTATTTACCTCTAGCCCTATTAGTAGATTTACCCTATTAGGAATAACCTAGTTAAAGGATTTCAAACTCTAATTGCAGAGTCACCGTGTTAAAGGATTTACAATTCAGACCTGTTAGGATCTAACTGATTAAGGGATTTATCTTGATGAAGCTATTAGGAATCAACAAGTAAATGATCTGAAGTAGCACTCTTTGCTAGTACAAATCCAGTTCATACTCAATCTTTGTTATGCATGCAAACAATCTTCTCTCTTCTGTCTTCTCTCGATCACACCTTTGTATCCATGATCTACACTTGTACATTTCATCATTTTACATATTTAAACAACATAAGTACATTAGGGCAATTAGTTTCCTTACAAAATGCTCTACAATATTTCTCGCTTAATGAGAAAACCCTAAAATGTGTTAAAAAGCATTAACACATGCTAACAAACTTAAGTCGGCCACTGAATTCATCCCACATCAATTTAACAAAGAAAACTCAAACTATAAAATACTCTTCAATGTTCTTTCACAACCTCTAAGAGATCTGATCATAAATGATAACAAAGATGCCAAATCATCAATCCTTATTGATCAACAACATCACCATGATACCTCATACACATCATTACATCTGCAACATGATGCATCATCATCGGTCAAGGATCTGACTGACTATTATAAAGAACACCTTTAACTCTTTGTTGAACAACCTTTTATCACTGGAAACTTAATCTATGATCATTAAATCATGATACAATTGCAACCACAACCTCATGACATATCCAAGATACACATATTATGACCACAACATATTAATCCAAACTCTGTTAACACAATCATCAAAACATTCATTATGTGCTACATCTTGTTCTTCATGTTAATGTGTGTGTGAATTAGTGGACCTGTTATCTGCAACACGACACTTCAATAGATCATTATATTAGTATAAAAACATAAAAAACAAGGGTTTGAAGGTGAATACTAAAACTGATCTATTGCTTCCTATCTAGGAGGATTTTGAAGAATGCCATAATCATGCCCTAAGATTATGCAAAAATCAGTGACATATACAACCTAAGAATGGAAGATTTGAATCAAAACTAATCTAAATGCTCACTAAACATGCATATTAGCTCTAAAAAGTATGATAATAACAATGCATAATACCAAAACTACTATGCAATATGAATTCAAAATTAATATAAACAGAGAGGGGGGACAAGGGTCATTAATGGTGGTGTAAAAACCATTACTGAGGTGTAAGAGACATCAATGCCAAAGGCATTGATGAGGCATGGGCTTGAGGAATCTCCATTAATAATGCATTAATGAGAGAATTTAAGAGGCATGGTGAGGGGTGTAAGTCCAAGCTTGATAAGGTGGACTTAGAGGGAGACAAGCTTGAGAAAGTTGACTTTCTCAAGTGGGTTGGATTCCTAATCACAAAATTAGGAATGCGACAACATTAGGAAGGGGGTTAAGATGGGATTTAAGATTAGGCTTAGGCTTAGCATGGGGGGAATAGGTTGGGATAGTTTGAACCCAGGGTTAAGGTGGTTGAGATAGATTAGGCTAGGGTTAAGGGGAATATTAATGAAATGAATTATAATTAATATATTCATTCAAAAATAGGAAAATTAATTATTTAAGCCTTTGATTGCTTTAGATAATTAATTAGGACTATAGCCAATTAATTAGATTAATTTAGGCTAGAAGATAGGCTTTGCAAGTGATTAGGTATAATAGGGATTTATTTAATTCCTTTTAAATTAATTACCTTAGCCATGTTTGATTTGAATTAAAATTTATTGGTTTTGATTGGCTAAAGTGATTAATAAAATTTAGTGATTAAATCACTTAGGAAATTAAATCTGATTCAAATGAATTATGTCAGCCGATTGAAGAGCTGTCTGGGCATAATTGGGGGTATGATCACACTTAGAGAAAATAGGGTCTATAGTCAGAGCATACCAAATCTAGGTGGTTACATTTTCCCCTCTTTGAATAGATGTGTGAGAAACGCATTTGATTCAAAGAAATTTTTTGATGTTTGACTTCAGAAAAATTGAGAATTTTTCTCATGATCGAATGAAATGTCTGATGAGATCAATCTCACACTTGATAGAACTAAATTGATAGAATTGAATTTGAACTTGGTTGTCGTACAAAGGTCAATAAAATATTGTAAAGATACCAATCATGAACTTGGTTGTCTTCCAAAGATTGATAATACTAATTCTGAACTTGGTTGTCATCCAAAAGTCAGTATGAAGCTGCCAGGAGCTTATTAAGAATCTTTTAAAATGAGGAAACACAAGATATCTAGCTTATGAGAACCAAAGCTTTCTATCCAATAGTTCTGACGTAGTCAAGGAAACTGTCATGCCCCTAGTTGTTTGATAATGAAGCCATTTTTAATTTTGTTTTGAGAAAGAATTTGATTGACAATAGTATGATCATGCCCCCTTGGGAATGAAATCGAAGGAAAAAAGAATAAAATCCCTCTATTGAAAGAACATATCACTTGCTTGGAACGGTTAGGTCAAGAAAGAATGGAGTAGAAGAAGCAAAGAAATGAAGGTGTATTTTAAGAGTAAACACATGGGCACCAAGTTAATTACGTGAAAATGTGAGTGGTGAGACTGATAAAATGATGTTGAACCAAGATGTTTGATGCAATGTGCAATTTGGCAGATTTTCAGAACAGATGGAGGAACTCTACATTTTCAGGAGTTGTCACAAAATTTTTACTGTACTGCGTAAAATGCCTTAGGTACCTTTGATTTGGTTCTCAATTGATCAAAAAGAGAACATAAATGTAGTTTTAGTTTCCTGGGAGGAGTTTTGGAACCCCTAAATAGCTCTACAGAGAAGATGGTGGTCCCCATGCAGAAACATCATTTTGAGCTTAGCCATCGACATCAGCACCCGACCGACTATGCACCTTTGGTAAGTACTCGTAAAACTACCTCGTGAATTTGGTATTTTTCATTTTCATGATTTCTAGTAGTTGTTATAGCCTTTTGAATTCTAGGTCAAATCTGGGATTCCGAATTGCACCCTATTGAACTCGTGTCACATCCGGTTTTTCCTAGATCACATCCCGTTGTCCCAAATTTCTACATCGCATCCAGTATTTCCTAGATCATATCCGGTTTGCCCCATTTTGGCTTAGTTTAGAATATGAAATTAGGGTTATGTCACACCCCCTTTTTTAGGATCGTACCCCATTTTTGGGGTCGCATCCAAGATTTCAGGGATTGCACCCACCTCCATCACATCCTGTGTTTCCAGGATCCCATCTAGGAAAAGAGATCGCACCCTATTCTTCCAGGATCGCATCTCATTTTGAGACTTAGAATTTTTGTCAATTGTGAACCGTCTTCTTTCTACAAACCTTGAATCACTTAGCTGGTTATGTTTCTACATTTTTGTCATAGATAGAACACTGATAGATCTTTGTTAATTGCCACCTTTGTAAAATAGGTCAATTTTGAGGTAGTAGCATTTTGAGGGACATATCTAGGGCGTGTGCTTGACTTGGCCAGACTGCTGATAGATGATGAGTGGGATGTAGTGGTTAGTGTAGGATTACGATCACTAATTGGTTTACCTGATATTGGGGTAAATCGAGGGTTGTTGACTACTCTTTCCTAGAGATGACACTTAGAGCACAACACCTTCCATCTTTCATCTAGGGAGATGACAGTCACACCTGAGGACATGTGGCATATACTTAGAGTTCCAGTTATGGGCTGCGAGGTGAATTTTGAGGTGACCTCTACTGTTGCCATTGGTGCAGCTCATTGTTTCTTCCAGGATGACACTATTGATCGGAGACACATTTCATGGGACTACATGTGTGATCACTATGATCGTCTATCTATATACTTGGCGGAATCCTGATGCCAGATAGAGGACAACACGTGTTTCTTGTAGGATGGGTGGATATTCTTGTGTAGATGGTCATCTTTAGACAATGATTTGCATGGGGTAGTTGTATTCTAACCCATATGTATTGGGAGCTCCACGAGATTGTTTATCAGTATTCCTAGAGAATGACTGTAGGGATCTTGATTTTGCAGATCTAGGCTTGGGAGCACATCCCAGTGACATGACCTATTGTAGACAGGCAGTGAGTACCTAAGCAGCCGTATGTATATATGTACACATGTTTGATTTAGCAGCCCCATCTGGGAAAGGTAGAGTACTGGAAGCATCTTTTTGACAATATGACAGAGGTAGTATGGTGGTCGTATTTGGATTATGAGGAGTGGGCCTCTGATGGTAGATAGGTTCCATTTTTCTACTAGAGTAGGTACTCGATCAGACATACTAGATACATCATAGAGAATTTTGTACATACCCGGATATTGAGACAGTTTGGCTGTCGACAGGGCAGGAGCTAGGATGTGACATTAGATGCTCAGATTTGTGATGACACACCAGTGTGGGGCACCTAGCTAAGATATGAGAACACACATCAAGAGATTAGAGATATGGTTAGAGTTGATTGGGATCTTCAGCTTGATGTTGCAAATGGAGGCTGTTCAGATGGATACGCAACAAAGATGCTTCAGTATCCATTTCCATGATTTACAGTTCCGCTGGAGGCTATTCCTCATATAGAGGATACTGTAGATTATAATCCTGATGATCTCCTGACCAGAGGGAGAGGAGGATCACAGAGAGATAGGGGTGCTAGGGGAGGGCGAGATGGAGGTAGAGATGGTAGACAAGATGGTAGGCACCCTCCTCCATATGATGGGGATGATGGTGGAGATGACAGGGGAGGTGGTGCTATGGGTGGTATGGGAGAGGTGGCCAGTGGTAGTGGAGAGGATCGATGCACCCGCTTCAGATTTTTTTCTCCTAGGATGGATCCAAGTCCTTTACTTATGGGGGAGAAGCAGAGACAACAGAGACAACAACAGCAAGAGCCACATGAAAATTCACAGGATAGGCCTTCAGGGCAGGATTCTGGCAGGGGTTCAAGTAGGGAAAAAGATCCCTTATCTAAGTGTGAGTAGGAGCGAGAGTAGCTTAGGGATAGGATTATGACATTAGAGTCCAGGCTCACTACAGCAGATGCCAAGATCACTATAGCAGATGCTTTACTTGTTGATCAAGATACACAATTGGAGAGGCTTAGAGAAGAGAGAGACACACAGGCTCGGACTACAATACACTAGGTGCAGAGAGAGACCTATTATTATGCTTTATACCATGCTACAGTGCCAAAAGGACAAAGAGCTATATCATTTTCATGCTTGGCACAACAGTCAGAGGGGGCCATGCTGCCTCCAATTGTTCCATTTGTACCACCTCCTCCTCCTCCAGATCATGGAGAGGGGGGAAGTCAGAGTTGATGTTGTATCTTATCACATATTTTTGAGATTATATTGTATATTTGGATCCTTCTAAGATCATTCTTTTGTACGATGACACTTTATAGATTTATATCTGATTCTTCCTGTCATTATGATACTCTAATACTCTTTATGTAGACTTGTGCCATATCTTTGATCTATACCATGATTATACATATATTTGATGCAGCTATTTCAGATTCTGACATGTTTCATGTGTTTCTCTTTTCTTTGATAGATGTTGATGCACATGAGATTAGATTTATCTTGGTCTTATGATGAGTTAGATTTGTAGCTGATGACATCATTTATGTAGTTTTGAATGTATTACTGTTATAAATATGTTTCAAACGATACTATGTGAATATGCAAATGTATGTGTTTGAGTTTTTCTTATGCAAGTAAAAATGTATGGATGCACTTAGGATGTAGAAATAAATGTGGTGCATAAATGCTTTATTTTTGTAATTTTCTTCTATCTCATTTTATGAATGCAAAATGTATGCTATGGATGTGCAACGATATAAATATCAGTAATAGATATAATTAAATTGGATTTAGAAGAAAATCAAAATCATTTTGAGTTCAAAGTCCTGATGCTTTTGTTTCTTTCAAAAAGGAATCATGCAATCTCTAAATGCAACTATATTCGGACTCTTAGGACTTGTCACTGATTTGCAGATATTGTAATATTTTTATCGTCATTGGGCACTTGTCAGAATGGATACCACCTGATAGTACAACAATCACTAATACCCATTGATATTATGAAAGTATGAATACTATGTTTAATGGATGAAATGTCAGAAATAGACCTAGGCATCAAGGCATAGAAGCCAAGATAACAAGCTAGTCACCTTCCTTTTAATATATCAGAATCTGTGTAAGGTAAGATATTGGAGCCGCAATGACCTTCAAAATTCATATCCTTGGGTAAATTATGCTTCGTATACCTTAGTGAGAATCTTAGTTTAGAAAATAGACAAGGAAATTGTTTCAACCTCACCATAGTTTACATAAAAAAGATCGAGATATATGCGTCTATCCACTCATGGTGGCAGCTCTTACCATAAACATCCAAGTTAGGTGAAATTTATAGGATCATTTGGAACAATAACCATACATAGAAAACTAAGAAAATGTTATGCCCCCCATCCTTGTGACTCTTTGTCTTTGCATAGACGTCGTGGAGTAACTCAAAAGACATAACAACTATAAATTGAGAATCAATTAAAGAAAACTCATAACTTCTTAGATGCCCCTAGTTAAAACATCATGGGTACATAAAAGAGTCATAATCAAACCAAGATAAAACTATGTTTAGGTAGTATTGAAAAATAATACTAATTCATTTTTCAAGCACAGTAGAGATTCATCAATAAAAATGTGGAATTTAAGCAATATGTATTCCATGTTCGTGTATAACATTGTTCTTGTTTGCAAGCCAATGTAGTGTTTAGGAATACCTTTTACATGAGTGTAGTGTTTGTGCCATCCTTGTTTCGTTAAAGGGATAGTTTGGTGCAAGCATTGAGAAGCATTGTGTTACAAGACAAACCCTCCTAGGATGACCTAGCAGATGCTACCTGACATGCTAGCAAAAGATGCTCCCAGTGTACAATGACTTTTTCCTTAAGACAGAAATGCATAGAAATCCCAAACAAGGATACGATATTTGTAAGGAAACAAAGTCAACTCTTAGCACAGGTGTAATCATGAAGGCCTAGTATCAGCAATGTATTGATAGATAGGGCGCAAAATACAAGTGACACCTGATTTCCAGGTTTTCACCACTTGGCAAAAAAAAATTTCTTTTTGCTACCAGGATGCTTGGTTTACCAGGTTTTCATCAAGGCACTTTTCTATTTTTTAATTTTTTTGCTATTTTTTATTTTTTGAAAGTTTTTGTAGTATCAAGGTGCCTATTTTCTAGGTTTTCACCAAGGATACCTTTCTTCAGAACTTTTTCCCTTGTTTTTGGATTTCTTCAGGATCCATTTTCTGATGTTTTTGGTATTTTCTAAGATTTTCACCGTACAGGCTCTGCTAGCCAAACATTAAGTGTAGAACTGCTTCAAATGTAGAGTATTGATAGAATCCAGAAGGAAATCTCCTTTAGGTGTAGCTATTTGATAGGCTCCAGTCCCAAAAGTAGCAGTGATAACATAAGGTCCCAATCAGTTTGGTTCAAACTTTTATTTCTTCTCTTGGTTAGGCTGGTTCTTAGGATTCTCCTTTAGGAAAAGATCCCCCACCTAAAATTGTCATTGTTTGACCTTTTTATTGTACCCTTTGGACATTCGTTCTTGGTATACGTTCAAATGATCGAATGCCTGTTGCATGCATTCATCAAGTAATTCTAAATAATTCACCTGATCAATGCGGTATTGCTCATCAGTAACAAGGCCTTGTAAAGATATCTGCAAAGATGGGATTTCAACCTCAATAGGTAGTATTTCTTTAGTGCCATAGACTAGGGAAAATGGTGTGGCTCTAGTTGGTGTTATGATGCTTGTTCTGTAGGCCCATAGTGTTGGATTTAGTTGTAAATGCTAGTCTCTTCCAGACTTGCTCACAGTTATGTGTAGGATCTTGAGAATATTCTTGTTAGATTCCTCAGCCTGTCCATTACCTTGAGGATGATAGATTGTGGAGCAATGTTGAGTGATGTGGAACTGTTTGTAAAGGTCATCAATGTCTTGGTTTTTAAGTTAGCCCCCATTGTCTGTTACAATTGAAGAGGATATCCCATATCTATAGATAATGTAGTTCAAGATGAACATAGCCACTTGTTTGCCAGTGGCTTTGATTAGTGACATGACCTTGACCCACTTCATGAAATACTCAGTGGTCGTAATGATGACCTTGTGTCCATTTGAATAATTAGGATATATTTGTCTAACCAAGTCAAAGGCCCACTGCTGAAATGACCAATGTGTTATGAAAGGTATAAGTTCTCTGGCAAGAACATGGATGAGTTTTATATGTGTTTGGAATTTATGACATGTTTTGGAAAATTAAATAGCATCTTTTTCCATTGTAGGCTAGTAATAGCCTACTCTGAGTAGTTTCTTTGCTAGTGAAAAGTCATTTGAATGTGATCCACATACACCCTCGTGGACTTCTTTTAATGCGTGATCCGACTCTTCGTGTTCTAAACATCTAAGAAGTGTACCGTCAAGACCTCATCTATATACATTATTAGTTATGTGGACATAACGTGATGCTATCCTAATCAAGGCTCACTTTTCATTTTTGGATAGATCATTGGGAAGAGTGTGGTCAGTTAGGTAAGCAATGATTTTAGCATACCGAGATTGGTCTTGGGAATTCAAAGCACAAATTACTTGGTATTCAGGGGTATCAAAGGCAAGGTAGGATAATGCTTCCACCAAGAAGCCATAGCAGAATTGATGTTCCTCCACTTGTAACATGGATGCCAATGTAGCCATAGCATCTACAACCTTGTTCTCTGTTCTGGGTATGTGCTTGAATGTGATGAAGACAAACTACTTTAGGTCATCTAACAGTTGCTTGTAGGGCATAAACTTCTCATCTTTCATCTAATAATCTCCATTGACTTGATTGATAATGAGTTGAGAGTCACCATACTCATGTAACTCTACAATTTTCCACTCCATAGCGAGTTTAAGACCATTTACCAATGCTTCATATTTAGAAATTTTATTGGTGCATGGAAACATTAATTTGTAGGACTTTGGTATCTTGTAGCTTTGAGGAGTTATGAATAGAACCCCTATTCCAGAGCCTTGTTGCGTGAAAGAACCATCAAAGTACATCTTCCATGGATACTTAGTGAGATGCATAATTGTTTCATTAGGGAACTCAATTCTTAAAGGTTCGTCATCTTGGAGTGGTGAATCAACTAATTGATCTACGAGGACTTGTCCTTTAATATCTCTCCTGTCTACATACTCAATGTCAAATTCACTCAGAATGAGGACCCACTTTTCCAAACGTCCTGTTAATGTTGTTTTTCTCAGGAGGTACTTCAAAGGATCTATCTTTGCAATGAGCCTTACTGTATGTGATTGCATGTAATGTCTCAATTTTTGTGATGCAAAGACAACCGCTAAGCATTCTTTCTCAATAATGTTGTAATTGAGTTCATAGGAGACTAGTGTTCTACTGATGTAGTAGATTGCTCTTTCTTTCTTAGTTTCATCCTCTTGTGCTAGAAATACTCCTAGTGATGTGGCTATAGCTGAAATATATAGGAGTAATGGCTTTCCATGAATGGGTGCCATAAGAATAGGAGGAGTAGCTAGGTATTCTTTTAAGTCTTTGAAGTTGGCTTCACAATGTTCATCCCAGTTGAAAGTGACCCCTTTATGTAGTAATTTGGTAAAGGGTTTTGCTCTGTCAAAAAGTTGTGATATGAACCTTCTGATTGACTGGAGTCTCCCTTGTAGCATCCTCATTTGACTAATGTTTCATGGAGGAGTCATTTTGAGTATATCTTTGACTTTTCCAGGGTCTACCTCAATTCCTTTTGCTAAGACAATAAATCCTAGGAGCTTTCCTGATTGGACCCCAAAGGCACATTTCTTTAGATTGAGCCTAAGTTGAAATTGCTCCATATGATCCAATATCTTCCTCAAGTCATCAATATGAGTATTTCTTTCTTTTGATTTAGCTAAGGTGTCATCCACGTAATCCTCCATGTTTTTATGCATCATATCTTGGAATATAATGGTCATTTCTCTTTGATATGTAGCACCGATATTCTTTAACCCAAATGGCATAACGTTCTAGCAAAAGGTTCCCCATGCACATGTAAATGCGGTCTTCTCTTGATCTTCAGGAGCAATTTTAATCTGATTGTAGCCTGAGAAACCATCCATAAGTGAGTACATTTGGTAGCCCACTATGAGGTCTATAATCATATCAATATTAGGAAGTGGGATATCATCTTTAGGACATGCCTTGTTTAATTCCTTGAAGTCTCTGCAAATCCTAATAGATTTATCTAATTTAGATACTAGGACCACATTAGAAATCCATCCTGTGTAAGCGATGACTCTGATGAATCTAGCTTTCAACAATTTCTCTAGCTCTACTTTTACTAGTATGGCAACATGAGGATGCATATTTTTGAGTTTTTGTTTCACGGGTTTGATCCCAGGAGCTATAGATAGATGGTGCATTATTAATTTAGGATCCAATCTAGGCATATCTGTATAAGACCATGCAAAGTTGATTTTTTTTCTCTTTTAGGAACTCAGTGAATTGTACCTTCTATTTATCTAACAAAGATCATGCTAGGTGAACAATTTGAGGAACTTTAGGTATGCCCAAGTTAACTGGTTGTGTTGGTTCTATCAGAACTAAAGACCTTTCTTGAAAGTGGTCGGGGAGGATATCAAGAATCCCATCTTTTGGCACCTCTGAGAGATTTTCACCATCAGATACATCTTTTGTTTTTACTATTTTAGAATCTGATACTGCCACAACGTGGTTTTCACCGTCAGTTCTCTTTTTCTTTTTATTTTTCAATTTTTGACTGAGAAACTTGGTATCCTCCTCTGACATGTTCACGCTCCTTGCATTGGTGGAAGAAGGGTAAGGTTCACAAGCATTTAGGTAGCAAGCCAAGGTGTAGTCATTAGAGAATTTGAGGATAGGATTAGGATCCATATTAGTCCAATTAATTAGGTCTGGGTTTATCAAAGACAAGGAATCAAATTTTGGGAAGGGCAACATCAAGTTTGCATCAAGAATATTAACTGACATGACATGTTCAGTTAGGTTAATCTCTTCGATGTTTAGATCAACAAGAGTTAGATCATCATTATCAAAGTTGTTGTTAGTTATATGTGGACCAAACTCTAGTGAATCGCCAGTGGAGTATTCTTATTCTTCATCTCTTTGTAGGAGGAGGCTCCTAGCTTGTTGCCTCTAAATTTCTTCTAGACCTAGGAGAACACCAGTCTCTTCATCAATGATTGGGGGAAGGAATTCCTCCTCTGCTTTAGGAATATCAACACTGTTAGGAGTGGTGTTAGAATGTTCTTTGTGTGCTGATGGAGCTACAAACATGTGAATTACATCTATTTCAATGTACTCTATGGAAACAGATAGCTCATCCCACTCATAATCATGTGATTTGGTTACTTCGTCATCAGACCTATTTAAGAATTCAACAATAGTTACCTGGTGCACCCTATTAGCCACTTGTAGATCAAAGTGTGGTAAATCAAGGATATGTGAAACTGTGACTAAATACCCCCAGTTAGGATGTAAATCTTGTTGTCTAGGTGTGTCTTCAGTAGCTGTTGCAACCAATGGTACTGTTGGATTGTCTTTTGTTGTTTCTTCTACCTCTTGAATAGGATTTTGTGCTCACAAAGGCACGCGAAGGTTTTGTTGTACTTCAAAGCTTGGTACATAGCGCTCTCCTTGATATTCAAGATTCTCCATGCCAACATGTAATAATCTTTCGTAGGACCATGGTTCCAGTTCTATTTCTTATGTTTCATCACTCCCTTTGTCAGAAACTAGACTATCCCTTGAAGAAGGTTCTTTAGATTTATTATTGAAACCTAGTCCTGTTTTATATTTGGTGTCCCTGAATTCCATGTGTATAGGTTCAATGAGTCATTTTCCTTTGTCACCTAAAGGTCCTTTTCCTTTATATCCCATTTTTTTGAGGAGATCATATCCTTTCCCATACTTCTCTGGGGATATTTGCACATGTTTTACCTCAGCTTCCTTTGGTTCTCCCTTGTAAAGCCAGGCCAAGACTGCATGTTCTTTTATGTTATCTAAAGAAAATGTGGATGCCTTAACCATGCCAGTTGCTTTGTGGATCTCTGGCATTCGAGGTGTAGCAGGTGTGAATGATGAGGAAGGTTTTCCATAGGATCTTGGTGATACTGAGAGTTTTGTTAATGATGGGGTCATGTCTAGCTTGTATTCGCCCATACCAATTTCTTCAAGTTTTAAGGTCTTTCCAAAAAATTTCATCACCATGTCTTTGGTAGTCTCAGTAACAATCTCATATGTAGCCTCTTTGTTATGCAGGACCATACTACCTGGCTTAATATTGTTGCAAGTATAATTGGAATCTATAGGAATTGTCACTTTCACCCCATTATGTGGGAACTTGATACATTGGTGGAAGGTAAATGACATAGCTTGCATTTCGTGAGTCCAAGGTCTCCCTAAGAGTATGTTGTAAGCTAGGGGTAGATCCATAACTTGACATATGACATTCCTTTCAACCCGCCTAACTCTGATGGGTAGAAAAATAAGACCTTTAGAGGATCTTTCTTCCTCATGATCATAAGCTTTGATAGTGATTTTGCTTCTAGAGTCAATGGTCTGTTCTGAGAGACCCAGTTTCCTGATGAGATTAAGGGTAAAAATATTCAGTCCTACGCCTCAATCTATCAATACGTGTCTAACATAGGATTTATGAATGAGGACTTCAATATGAAGGGGTTGATTATGTGGATGTGTCAATGATTTATCATCTTCCTTTGAAAAAGAGAGGTAATGTGGCGCTAAGATGTGATTAACCATCACTTGAAATTTGTCTATATCAAGGTCTTTTGGCACATTTGCGGTATGTAGGGCTTGTTCAAGAATTTCCCTATGTGCTATGGATATTTTAAGCAACTCAAAAATGGAAATTTTAGCAAAGGTTCATTGTAATTGATCCACCAGGTTGTACTTTGTTGTAGGAGTAGTAACTGTTTGTTTTGCCACTGTCGGTTTAGGGATAGTGACAATGGTTACTTTGGAAGATGTTGTTGGTTTTGAGGATGAATTGGGTCTTTTGATCATGACTTGTGCTTGACTTCAGGTCACCGCATTTGATTGGGTAGATGTGTTTTGAACACCTTTGATAGTGACCACATTAATTGATTCAATTTTAATGTCTAGCATGTTAATCAAATTATCATTTTTAGAGTAGGCTTAGTTTACTTCATTTCCTTTTCCTTTAGATTCTTCCCCTTTCTTGTAGTTAGGGAATGACTTGTTAAATGTTGTATGATCTTCCTTAGTGGTGTGTCCTTCCACCTTGATCTTTCCTCCTTTAATAAGGTCTTGGATAACAAGTTTGAGTTTAAGACAGTTGTTAGTCTTGTGTCCTTTGTTCTTGTGAAAGACAAAGTAAGAATTATCATCCCACCACCTTGGTTTGACTTACGGCTCCCATGGTTTGGAATCCGGGTTGTGAGAACTTTGTTGTCTAATAGTGTCTTTAAAATAGTTTCAAGAGGCTCTCCCAAAGGAGTGAATGTTCTTTGAGGCTTGGAAGTCCATGGCCGACCCCTGTTATTCTCGTTGTTTGTTTTAGGTACGAAGGTTGTTACCTTGGCATCTTTACTTGCTTGCATGCTATTTTTTAGGTTGAACAACTCAGTTTTAGGACTAGCATTGGAGGCATCTACTACTCCATCATTGACAACATTTTTGTTTTGCTTCCACCACTTAGGTTTGTTGATGGGTTTGTTAGATTTGTTTTCACTTTGGAGAGTGATTTCTCCCTTTTCAACCATGACTTCTTCGATATAGATGGAATTTTTGATCATCCTGTTGAAGCTAGGGTAGTCTTGAATTTGCAATGCGTAATTCAACTCAGGTACCAAGTTATTAACAAAGATATCCATTTTCTCAGATTCGGGAATAGCTCTTGAATACCGTGCAAAGATTTTCCTCCACCTTTGTAGAAAGTGTGTAAAGGATTCACAAATCTTTTGTTTAGTATTGCATAGGTCCATCATAGTCACATCATGTTGTATATTATAGGAGTAATGTTGGATAAATTGTTGAATTAACTCCTCAAAAGTTTTTACCTTAGGTGTAAGTTTTGAGAGCCACTCCATGGAGTTGCCTCCTAGACTTTCGGGAAAGAGCCGCATGAGGTATGTAGGTTCATGCATCTATTCTATGCTCAAAGCACAAAATTCTCTCACGTGGTCATGTGGGTTGGTCTCTCCTGTATATTTGTCATATTTTGGTCTTGCCATATTGGGAGGAAATGGGACCATACTAATAATCTTGTCAAAACGAAATGGACAAATAGAGTCCAAAGAGTATTTCATCTTGGGTTTAGCCTTCTCTTGTTTGAGAGTCACAAGCTCCATTTGCATCAAAGCTAGTTGTTTGGTGAGAATAGATATAGGAGTATTTTTACATCATAATCCTTGGGTAATTTTACGCCAATGGATGCTAGATGGAGAAAGTATTTCTCTTTATCTTCGCCAATCATCTTTTCCAACATCTTTTGGAATTTATTGCTCTGTTTGAGTTTATTGTATTCTTCTTCAGTGATGTCTTCCTCACTACCTGAATCAAACAAAGGATGGTAAAAGTGTGGTTCTTCTTCCTCATCACTATCTTCGTGCTTTTGGTTTTTATCATTGTTGTAGTCCTCAAAAGCCTTACTCCATTCATGAGTGGTTCTTTCCATTTCTTGAGAGTCTAAATCGAACAGGGAACCATGAGATGTTTCTCCTTGATGAAAGTGTAGTGATCTTGGAGGTGCTTCCAATTCTTTAGAAGTGTACTTGTTGCGTCTAGTGTTAACCATGTATTTGGATCTCAACTCCATTAAAGTTTCCCGATAGTGTCAAGTAGAGTCTCAAATAATTCAAGTGAGTGTGTCTAGGTAGAGGTGTCATTTGTGTATTGGTGGAAGTAAATAATTCCAACATCAAAGGGTTAGAATGCCCTGATAGTGAGATGAGAATCAAGTTGTTATAAAAAGCAGATAGACCACACGTATTGAGACTGATTGCAAGAAATGATAGGACATGCAAGGTAGACGTCTGAAAAAGTGTTTTGACATAGCAACAGGGAAACCAGAAAAGACAATAGGGATAGACTAAAGAACCAAAAGGGTATCCAAATCTACTAAGGTTTTCTGAGAAACTAATCTGCAAGTGCCCATTTTCATAGATGCAAGCCCCTAGATGCGAGCCAGGAAATTCAGTATGTGAGCTTCTGATGCAATCTTTCACCCTAGATATGATGAAGTGCTAACCAGATATGATGAAGGATATCAAATATGAGCCAAGATACCAGATACAAGCTAGGAAATGCAGGATGTGAGTTTCTAAGGTTCTGTCAGATTTTGCAAGTTTTGTAAAATGCATTTTGGAAGTTTGTGAAGTTTGTTTAATCTGGGATCGTGTTCTGGGACTTGTCATTGCATGAAAAATATATATAAATCAAGGATTGAATTTTGTTACTTGTTTTGAAGGTGTTATCTTGTTAATGAATTTTAGACATATCAAGCATATTTGCATTGTTAGGGGTGAACAAACACATGCTTACACCCTATTTTCTAGGTAGAGAATGAAAATTCTTTCTCGTTGACTTAGGTACACACACAAATGCTAATCACAATATGGTCATCACCAAGCACACAATGGCTCCAGTCATGATGTCATATTAGCCAACTCCAAATGCAAGTGAGGGCATGATATGATGAGTGTCTTAGGCAATTAATTTTTTCCTTGCACAAGGATTATCACCCTTTCGGAGATGAATCAGGTAGTTTTGTCTATGAAGTTCATTGTTTATGATGGGACAATCCGTTCAAAACTGTCTCGCATAGAATTGTACAAGGAAAAATTAAGGTGTATAGCCCTATGAGTACTTAAATACATGTAGTCTCGCAAGCAAGATTCAAGCGGCTCCACTCTACACATACCCAAGCATGTTCAAGTAATGATGTCAAATTTCTAAGAACAAAATTGACTCCGTCTTCCGAGGCTTTGGCCAACAAGGAAGAAATTATTTATAGTGAGTTGGAAGGGTTGGCGTAAAACCTTTCCTCACTTGGGTCATTCCTGGGAGATTTTTTCCTCAAATGGAAGGCCCTCTATTGTTTAATAAACATACAAAGGATTGGCGAGCGTAGGATTTCTAGATTTCTTATTCTTCTTCAAAAGAAGAGCATACTCTCCTAGTCCATCCCATTTTCTCCCAAAACACTCCAATTAGAGGTTAATTCTCTCAATCTATTTGAGCTCAATTTAGATATTCCTAATTTATGAAAACATAGTACTTTGAAAGCAAATTTAGATTGTTCAGTTTCCCCAAAATTAGGTGATTTGCTTGTTCAATTACTATTTTCCAAAATTTAGACAATGAATTTGTTCAGTTATCCCACAAAATTAGGCGATTTACTTATTCAATTACTATTCCAAAATGAAGTTAAATAGTGAGTTGTTTGTCTTGTTCAGTTACTCCATTCTCTTTTCAAGTTTTAAATCAATGTTTGATTTTCTGATTTTCCTCTAAAGGAAAATAACATACTTATCTAATCAATTTAACAAATGAGAAGAAAATGTGTTCTTATTTTGAAAGGAAAAAATGAAATGGAGGTCAAGATAAGGGGATGGCAACCTGAAATACCACAAGTCAGTATTCTTTTTCCCGCTCTTTCAACTCTGATAGCAATCTGCAAACACAAGTTAGGTTGTTCAAAAGATCAAAAACCAAACTGGTCAAAATGTTAGAGGTTAGGTGACGGAGCACGCAAATTTTTTAACCATATACGATCCTAGAAATCTAGGATGCGATGCAATATACCAGATGCAAGCCTCTGCTACCAGATACAATAGAGTGTAACCAGATGTGAGCCTATATGGGAAACGACTCAGGATATCCTGGATGCGATCCTAGATTTTTGCGATGCAAGGGCGTATCCTGGATGTGAGATTTTAAGACTAGAAATGAGCCTGTACCTGAAATCTGGGAAGAAAAATTAGTAAAAAATGAACTTGAAATGAGGCAAAATCTAAAATTGTGCCCCACGGTGGGCGCCAAAAATGTGTGTGTGAATTAGTGGATCTGTTATTTGCAACATGACACTTTAATAGATCATTATATTAGTAGAAAAACATAAAAAGCAAGGGGTTGAAGCTAAATACTAAAACTGATCTATTGCTTCCTATCTAGGAGGAGTTTGAAGAATGCCATAATCATGCCCTCAGATTATGCACAAATCTGTGATATATACAACATAAGAATGGAATATTTGAATCAAAACTAATCTAAATGCTCACTAAACATGCATATTAGCTCTAAAAAGTAGGATAATAACAATGCATAATATCAAAACTACTATGCAATATGAATTCACAATTAATCTAAACAAAATAACAATGCTTTTCAACTCTAAAATTAAGGGCCATTTGAGCACAAAAACTCATACTATTTATAGAAGAAATGAGGAGAGAGAGGGGGGACAAGGGTCATTAATGGAGGTGTAAAAACCATTAATGAGGTGTAAGAGACATCAATGCCAAAGGCATTAATGAGGCATGGGATTAAGGAATCTCCATTAATAATTCATTAATGAGAGAAATTTAGAGGCATGGTGAGGGGTGAAAGTCCAAGCTTGATAAGGTGGACTTAGAGGGAGCCAAGCTTGAGAAAGTTGACTTTCTCAAGTGGGTTGGATTCCTAATCACAAAATTAGGAATGTGACAATATTAGGAAGGGGGTTAAGATGGGATTTAAGATTAGGCTTAGGCTTAACATGGGGGGAATAGGTTGGGATGGGTTTAAACCCAGGGTTAAGGTGGTTGAGATAGGTTAGGCTAGGGTTAAGGGGAATATTAATAAAATGAATTATAATTAATATATTTATTCAAAAATAGGAAAATTAATTATTTAAGCCTTAATTTCTTTAGATAATTAATTAGGACTATAGCCAATTAATTAGATTAATTTAGGCTAGAAGATAGGCTTTGCAAGTGATTAGGTATAATAGGGATTTATTTAATTCCTTTTAAATTAATTACCTTAGCCATGTTTGATTTGAAATGATTTGAATTAAAATTGATTGATTTTGATTGGCTAAGGTGATTAATAAAATTTATTGATTAAATCACTTAGGAAATTAAATCTAATTTGAATGAGTTATGCCAATCGATTGAAGAGTTGGCTGGACATAATTGAAGGTATGATCACACTTAGGGCAGATAGGGTCTATAGTCAGATCAGGCTAAATCCAGGTGGTTACAATTAACTTATCAACATTAAATCAATTATAACTCACACCATTCATACAATCAACCTATTCGGTCATAGATATAGCATCTAGAGACATCACCGAGTCTACCTATATGATTGCACTCACCAATTATTACTACATCTCTCGATTCATACTTTTGAACATACATCAGCATAACAGGCACACTGTCATCCAACAAACACTAATTTGACATCAGTGACAATATCAGAACTGAGCAACCTATCATTATTTAAACATCATAAAAATACTCAACTTCATTCTACATCATTTATGCCAACAAAGAGTGTGTGTGTGGAAGAAGACAAGCAAGTTGTGAAAGGAATCTTTGAACGAGTTCTTGACAGTGATGTGTGCAAACTGAAGCAGATTATTGAGAGATCAAGAAGGGAATTTTCATACAAATTTGAAGTGGATTAGATATTAGCATATAGAGAGAAGATCAACAGTCATATCTACTATTGGATGTGGTAATTGAGCTTAATATTCAAGTTGTTTCATGCATGTTCAGATGTACAATCTTATCAGTTCATATTTTTATTATACAATATTTATTTTTGAATAAGGGTAGTTAGCCCGACTGGTAGTGAACCAATCACAGTGAGAAAACTAGTAAAAGAATTTGTAAAAATCACCTTAACTAGTTGTTGATACTATAGCCATGAACAACTAAGAGTGGGGTAAATTAGTTGTTCCTAAAATCTCAAACTTCAAACCCCAAAAACCTTAAACTTGTGAACCCTTAAATCTAATCTAATCAAATGAAATAATGATGATGCAAGTACACACAATTAGATTCACATCCACACAAATTGACACAATATTTTTTATCATGGAAACCAAATTAGGGGAAAAACCATAGTGGGGATAATTAACAATAATAAGCAAATACCTTGTTAGAAGTATAAAATTATTACAATTATGGGGATTGCACATGCAATTGGGCTCACTTCTCAAATGAAAATCCTCGAGATACAACCTTGAGGAAGGATCACTACCTTATAGATTTGATCACTATAATGATCAATTAGACTCCAATCTGATAGGATATTATGAAATGTTGAGAATGAAAACCCCAATGTATAATTACATTTCCTTATAATAAAACTTTGTAGATCTATGTTCAACCTCATGTTGGAAACACTTTTGATTTCACTAAATTAGGCTCTCCCTCTACTAGTTATCTCTGACATCCACATCCACGATCCACAACCTGAATCTTTCCCTAATCATTCATTTTGTACCAAGAACTAGGTCAACAAAACCTAATTTATCATCTCTTCCAATTGACAGGCTAGATCTCTTTATTTAGATTTATCTATGACCGATTAATCTTGACCACAAACTATAACCACCTCCTCGATATCATAAATCTGCTAGATAGCACGTTTTGTACTAACACAACATGATTTAGCAACTAGGTCAACCAATAATAAATAATACAAATGGAAATAATATTATTAACTGAGAATTCAACCAATCAGGTCCTTCTGATCTATGTGGTTTGTCAACTCATTAAGAACATACCTCAAGAATATCCTGAAAAATAGCCATTAAAATCCATCATAACCATTGGATTTGCAAACTCTTTTTCACCAAGCCCTGAAGAACACTGTCATCAAGCCGCTGAGATTATAACAATATGCCTTGCAAACATCTGAACCCTTTATGTTGAAAATACCTGATTATGTCCCAAACACACTCCTAAATGTGCTCCTTGAAATGCTTACTCTATTGAGCACACCAGATCTTCTTCTGGCTTCCTGTTGACACTGACTATCACCTTTTCTTCTAGTCAACTTCTATAACCAGTTTACCTGTCCAAATATTCATGTAACACTCTGAAACTTTGGGTTAACATGGTGAACATCTTCAAAAACCTTATTCTATGTGCATACTCCATATCTATCATATCCACTACCACACCTTTGAACACTCTGTTCCACTGGCTAACCTGTAACAATTAAGTTAGCAGCAACCAATCTATTCTTCTGATCACTTCCTCTAATCAATTCATCTACTATGTTGACATCAATGCTAACACATTCATCTTCCAACTTTGTCATTTTTCCAACACTAGTGTCACCTTAAGCATGGTGAAATGTAACAAATTAAATGTTTGAAGATGTTAAGCTGATCACCAGAATGCAGAAAGATAAGGCAAGACATTAAATCAGTTAATGGATTGTATTTTCATTGATGTCAACCTGATATAATCTGATCGGTTATACTCAAAGTGTCAAAGACTTCAGAGAATTAGAGAGACAAAGATTATTCTTTTAGCAATGCATAAAATACCAACATTCACTAAGTGACATCAAACACCGACAGTTTGTGGAACCCGACAGACAGAGAAAACTAAGAGCAAAGTCACAGTGATGCCCAAGCAAAGAAACTAACAAGCATTACCGACGAGAAGAAGCACAAGCATTACCAACAACTAGAATTACAGTGTTAACCAATGGATAGACAACCCCAAAGCACAGACAACCCTGACAGATAGAAAACACTGACAAAGAAGCCCAAGGAGAACTGAAGTGTTGACTGAAGCTATCAAAAACTTAAAACACTAAAATTAACTGGAGTTCAGAAATGACAAAATAATTAGCTAGCAGAGCTAAAGATAGACTTCACTAGTTGTTAAAATTTTTTTAATCGACAAGTTAAATTCAAAGATAAGTAAAATATTTAAAGATGCTTTATCCAGTTGGAAAGAAGATTTCTATTGGATAAAACAAGAGTTATGCTTTTAAATCAAGATTGGATAATATTGCGGATCACACCAAGAACAAGAAAATCAAGAAGTGAGAAACAGTTATATCATGTCTATAAAGAGAAAACCTAATTCATTATGAATTAAGGGGAGTGAATGAGAAAGAAGGATGCTGAAGAGAAACTAATGAAGAACAACTTGATACAGTCCTGATCAATCAAGCTGAGGAAAGAGCTAAAGATTTCTGTGGACACCGAGCAACAGAGAAGCACAACATGACAGAGCAGAAATAAGTGGAGCAAAGATATTAAAAACACATATTGATCAGAAAGCTAAACTGAGCTTACAATAGATTTGAAAATCTGCAAGTCTAAGTTGTATGTGTGAACAGATCATTTACTATTTTAGTTTGACCATTGATTCAGAAAGTCTCTTAACCGAGCACAACTTAACAATCCTTTCTATATTGAGATGCATCCCAAGGAGTATCAAAATTTTTGATCATGAAGATAGCATGAGATTCCAGATACCATTTTACAAACTACACTCGGTTTGGTCATAGAAGGTAGCATAGAGATGCCCGATATAAAGTGACAAACTATTCTATTTTAATCCTCTAACAAAGTCACACCTAACAGTGTGTTTGTAACCTTTAACAGGGTTGTCTCTTCACCGAGCTCACTTCAAAAGAGTGAAAATGTTGGGTTACCGATCCCAAGTGGTTTTTCCCTTAACAGGGTTTCCACATTAAAAATCCATGTGTCAATATGTTTATGAGTCATTACTTTAGTGTTTTGCATTACACATAACTAATCTAGATTGATCGGTATGCACTAAGAAAATTACTATTTTTCAATAAATGAAAAACTGATATTCGGTAAACATTAAGAATAAGGTTTAACAGTGAACTCCAAGCAGTAGTTATTTGATAAGTTTATTTGAAGGCATACATCTTGTAGGACTGAAGATAGCTAGGGGCTTAATATTGCGGTACTAAGTTTTTGGGTTGATTTAATGGAATATAGTTGAGGCCACTGATTCACCCCTGCTCTCAGTTATTCTAAAAATTGGTATCAGAGCTTGTGTTCTTAGAAAGGGTGTTTAATAGCTCAAGAAAAGATCACAAGATGAACAAGCGAGATGTGCCCAAGTTGAATAAAGACAAATTTGCATCATGGAAAAGCAGAAAAATACTCCACCTATTAGGTATTGGTAATGATGTTACTCAACACCTTGATACTGAATATGTGTTGCCTACAGGACCTCACATTCTTGAGCAATTGAGAGAAAACCATGAGAATATTTGCATGATGATAGAACTTGCTTCCTCACTCTTCGATGCTAAGTTTGAAGATGTCAAAACCTGCACCTCTGCAAAGAAAATGTGGGATAATTTTGAAGCTGGTACATGGAGGAGATGTTAATTTACTAAGAGCCAAGGCGGAAATCCTAAGAGGGAGGTTTGATAACCCAAGGATGAAAGAAGGAGAAATTATCACTCAGTATAGCTACAAAATCAAAGAGGTATTCAATGCTATCCAAGGATTTGGAGGTGTACTTGAAGAAGAGACAGTGGTAAGTAAAATCTTAAGAACCTGTTGGTACCCATATAGACCTCGGTAATAAAACTTTCAGTTTAGGGTCTTGAACCTCTTTGAACTAAGCTCATAGCATTTCCAAGTGGTTCAATTTGCTAAAGCAGGTTTAAATGGTTTATTCTAAT
>MU228120.1:687848-698614 GCA_018584345.1 Thuja plicata | reverse complement strand
AAATGGTTTATTCTAATTCATCTTAGTTCAATGTGGTTTGATGAATTCAGTGTTGTGAGATGTCTGGTGATTTCATTTCAAAGTTCATTCCAAATTCAGCAGTTTAAAGCTACAAGTTTGAGGTTCAGAATCCACATAACTCAGATTCAGTAGGCTTCATCAGTTTAAAGGTCCACAGTTTCAACATCAAATTTCAAGTTCATAGAGATAAGATCCATTAGTATGGTTCAAGGATTTGAGTGGATAGTTCAGTACTTGTATTGAAACTTAATGCCTGCTGAGACCACATCTACCTTTAAACTTACATCAGTGGTGAGATAGAAGTAATTTTTCATTACATGCACATAAAATAGCCAGTTTGAGAGATAATTGGAAGGCACTGAGTTGTTTGGAGCTTATAGAACAAGTGGACTATTTCATGTTTGTATGGGACTGGTTACACAAATTAGAGTTGAAATTCATTAGTATCGAGCCTGATGGAAGATTTTGATTTCCCATAAAACTGGTAAGATTCTCTAATGTGATCCTCGAGCCCACCATGTAAAAGCACTGCAGAGACTTTGCTCAACATTGCTGATTCACATAATTATCTCATTCAAAAGATCTCAAAACTGATAGGATTTTATTTGTGCCTCCAATAGCATGAAGTTTTGGGCAATCAATGATGAGGATTTTTGAGGGTGTCAAAGTTGTTGACAGAATTACATGTGTCTCGAACCGTCAATATCAAAATCACTAGACATGGTAAGAAGGAAATGTCAATGGTCATAAAAGGCATGAGCACAGGGTCAGTCACAAATTGTGTCAATCACAATAAGATCAAAATTTACACAATCTACAATCCCAACAACATTCGGCGATGGTGCAGCTCAACCTCTACAGTCAGGCACCGCAGTCAAAGCCACCAGTTCGATGGTTGGGTGATGTCAAAAGTGCTTAATTATTGGTCTCAAATGTGACCGCTCATGGAAAACTGATCATTAATGGGTCTAATCAAACATGAATGATGCATGCAAAATGTTTGACAGGGTCTCAACCCTAGTCACCCATCTGTGAAAGCAAATAATTACCGGTCAGCATTTATCAGGTCAAATGTCTCTTTTATTTAGATAATATCAATCAAGATGTCCAATGTCTCTCTGAAATATCATGAAGATATTTTAGACATGAAAAGAAATAGCATGAAGGATCAGATGTTGGATGAACTCTTCATTATCACCCCTGATTTGTAATGGAAGGTGAAAAGCCAAATTCGGCACTTTCGGCATAAAGTCAAGATGACAACTCCAGACCATGGTCGCAAACCAATGCTTTGGGTCTCACTATCACTTACCGAACATGTGAACATTGAGATTCTTAGGGACACCAATGTTGCACATCATGGTGGCAAGGGCTCGTGCATCAAATTCTGACATGACTATTCTAATAGAGCCCAAGTTGGTTCTCCTTCCAGATTTTATGGTCGCTCTTTAGTATGCACAAGGCTTTCACAATGAATGGTTGCTAAATGAGGCTTTATCTTCAGATTTCAGATTTTTATTTGATGCTAGCGACAGCAAGAGAGCATGGCCTGAATGACTCCCATGGTCATCATGATGATGATGATAACAAAAGAGTAAATATCCATGGTAAGATATTCAAAGACTTGAGTGTGAGGGGTTTGGGGGTCTTCATTCATCGGAGTAGGTTCCCACCTCCCTGCCAAGCATGGTGAATACTTGGTAAATGTTTGACAGAATGTCAATGCATGACAGGCCCGTTTGACAGAATGGTCGGGCTTGATAAGAACATGGAGTTTAGTAACAAAGAATGACATCAGACCTCATCATTGGGCTTAAGCCACCGTCACACTGTAATTAAAATGAAGATCGACGTGCCTTCCTTATATCCGATCATGAATACAAGATAGGAAATCACGGGGTAGGAAGATATTCATCATGTCAGACACCCAACAACTATTCGACATAATGTCAACAAGTGTCAATGGCAGTTCAAGTAGGTTTTGACATTGAGAAAAGGGGAACCGAATGTTGAGAATGAGCACTAATTAATTCAACGAAGACACAGAGAGCAGTTTCAATAAAGGTCGACATCTACATACGAAAGACAATTAAAGGGGTAGTATCAAGAGATTTTTTCTAAAGGAATATCCCCAGAAATATAGAAATGGTGCTTATGGAATGAGACACGTGTCATGATATTAGCATGGTCCTCATTGGTTTTCAAATTACAAATGGTGACGTGTAAGAAATAAAGGAAATTTATAATGTTTTTGATGAACATTATATTGGCCCCAAAACATATCTTATCATCTCCAAATGATAGGATATCCAATGATTTTTAATAGATCATGTAAAAATATATAAAGCCGATAAAAAGAGAGGGAGAGGCAAGCATTTTCAAGATTTAGTTATGAAAACTGAATGACGTCCGTCAATGCCTATTAATTGTGAAAGGCTTGACTAAGAAGAGGTTCCGGATTCCTCCTGACCTAAGAGACTTTGTGCCAGGGCAGGGATAGATTAGGATTTTTATTGTAATGCAGGGTAGAGGGGAGGCTTTTCTTTTCAAAAGTCTTTGTGTTGGAAGAGAAGTTTCTGCTTTAGTTTTCTTTTGTAGTTGTAAAGGAGTGAAGAATGATTATCATTCTTTTCATCCGAGTTTAGTTTCTTTGAAAGTTTTGTTTTTCCAAATATCTGAAATCTAGAGAACTTTGTGTCTTCTGATTCTTTTAGTTCCTATTGTAATTTCTTTGTAAGCATTCCTCCATACCTGCGAGTATGTCGAGAGATCCTTTAAGTACTTTCTGGTAAAAGTACATATGTATGTTCTTTTTGTTTTTATTAGAAATTCCTTGAAAATCATACACGGGGAGCTGTACCCGATAAAATTTAGAGGAAGGTTGTCAATTCAATGATAACCTATCCAACTGTTAGCCAGGATTGCACTTTCATTTGGGCATCGGGAGTTATTTTATTCCAAAGTGCAAATCTGCTCACTAATAGATTTTTGGCAACTCTACTGGGGATCAAAATCACAGTCTCAGTGTTTTCTTTTCTCATAAATTTGAAGGTACCTCCCTGAGGATGGAGGCTTGCGGCTCTATTGAAGATGAATACCATGAGGTAGTTCAAAAATATCTAGAAGTTTTAAAAGATTGGGTTCCAGCAAGAAGTGAAGATATCTCAGATATTTTTATCTTTATACCACCATTTAGAGATAACCCAATCAGATAAGTTACAAAAGACTTGGCAAGAGAAATAGGATTTCTAAAATTCTTCTATGGCGCCATCCTCATCAAGAAAAAATCTATCATGAAAAATCCCTCAGCAAGAAAGGAGCAAAGCGATGCTAGAGAAATTAGAAATTTAAATAGAAAGAGTGTGCCACAACCCTTCTTCACCCTAGATATGTAATCTCTTAATTTCAAAGAAATTTCCAAGTTTAAAAATGATGATAGCCATCTTTCTTTGGAGTATTCTATCAATGAAATTTTTTAGAATGATGTGCAACCACAAGTTGAAAACTTGGTCTCTATTGAAAAGATAACTGAAGGTGATTCTTTGTGTTTAGAAATTTGCAACCAGCCCATAGAACAATCTGGCTTCACTATAAATGGAGTTCATGTTGATAATGAAGTAAGACAACATGTTGACAAGATTTCTTCTCATGCTGAAACCTTGATTAAAGAAGGGAATAAAAAAGTTAGTTTCCAGCTTGTGGATGACTCGACCAAGATGTTGAATGATGCTCTCCTTGATGGAGAGAAAGAGATAATGTGTTGTTTTATATCATCTCTCAGACAAAAATATTTCTCTTTGCATGGTCCAAAATCTTATTTGGAGAATAATTTGGAAAGGATTGTGGAGGATACAAAGTTTTACAATGAAAGATGGCCCTTCGGATCTGATTTTGTGTTCATGTGATCCCTACACATAATCAATCCACTACCTTTCCATGAGGAGTTTCCTAAATGGAGGCTGCATCAACAAATTTTGTTAAGGTACATCCCACTGCTTAGGAAAGGCTCATTCTTCTCTACACTGGTAAATGGCTATGTGTGACTTTTTCCTATCTTTTCTTCTTTCGGCAGGATCTTCCTACCTGTGTAAATGTTGTAAATATCTTTTTGTTGTGCATAGTGGTAGTCAGAATAATGTACAAGCTTCGTGCTTGCTGGTAGTTTAGGTGTTTAGGCTGGTTGGATTTTCCCTGCTCCCCTCCGCCCTTATGCAAGTAACTCCCAATTTTTCTTTCCTTAGTGACTCTATCACCCAATGGATAAGGCACTTATCTTTTTCGAGATATTTCTGGAGTTCTCTGCCTTTCTACCAAAACATTCCCATAGTTAGAGCCCATGTTGGTACCCATATAGACCCTGGTAATAAAACTTTCAATTTAGGGTCTTGAGCCTCTTTGAACTAAGCTCATAGCATTTCCAAGTGGTTCAATTTGCTAAAGCAGGTTTAAATGGTTTATTCTAATTCATCTTAGTTCAATGTGGTTTGATGAATTCAGTGTTGTGAGATGTCTGGTGATTTCATTTCAAAGTTCATTCCAAATTCAGCAGTTTAAAGCTACAAGTTTGAGGTTCATAATCCACGTAACTCAGATTCAGCAGGCTTCATCAGTTTAAAGGTCCACAGTTTCAACATCAAATTTCAAGTTCATAGAGATAAGATCTAGTCATATGGTCCAAGGATTTCAGTGGATACTTTAGTACTTGTATTGAAACTTAATGCCTGCTGAGACCACATCTACCTATAAACTTACATTAGTGGTGAGATAGAAGTAATTGTTCATTACAATGAAAATAAAATAACCAGTTTGAGAGATAATTGGAAGGCACTGATTACAGAACAAGTGGACTATTTCATGTTTGTATGGGACCGATTACAAAAATTAGAGTTGAAATTCATTAGTATCGAGCTCGATGGAAGATTTTGATTTCCCATAAAACTGGTAAGATTCTCTAATGTGATCCTCGAGCCCACCGTGTAAAAGCACTGCAGAGACTTTGCTCAACATTGCTGATTCACATAATTATCTCATTCAAAAGATCTCAAAACTGATAGGATTTTATTTGTGCCTCCAATAGCATGAATTTTTGGGCAATCAATGATGAGGATTTTTGAGGGTGTCGAAGCTGTTGACAGAATTACATGTGTCTGGAACTGTCAATATCAAAATCCCTAGACATGGTAAGAAGGAAATGTCGATGGTCATAAAAGGCATGAGCATGGGGTCAGCCACAAATTGTGTCAATCATAATAAGATCAAAATTTACACAATCTACAATCCCAATAACATTTGGCGATGGTGCAGCTCAACCTCTACAGTCAGGCACCGCAGTCAAAGCCACCAGTTCGATGGTTGGGTATGTCAAAAGTGCTTAATTATTGGTCTCAAATGTGACCACTCATGGAAAACCGATCATCAATGGGTCTAATCAAACATGAATGACGCATGCAAAATGTTTGAAAGGGTCTCAACCCTAGTCACCCATCTGTGAAAGCAAATAATTACCGATCAGCATTTATCGGGTCAAATGTCTCTTTTAATGGGATAATATCAATCAAGATGTCCAATGTCTCTTTGGAATAGCATGAAGAGATTTTAGACATGAAAAGAAACAGCATGAAGGATCAGATGTTGGATGAACTCTTCATTATCACCCCTGATTTGTAATGGAAGGTGAAAAGCCAAATTTGGCACTTTCGGCATAAAGTCCCGATGACAACTCCAGACCATGGTCGCAAACCAATGCTTTGGGTCTCACTATCACTTACACAACATGTGAACATCGAGATTCTTAGGGACACCAATGTTGCACAGCATGGTGGCAAGAGCTTGTGCATCAAATTCTGACATGACTATTCTAATAGAGCCCGAGTTGGTTCTCCTTCCAGATTTTATGGTCGCTCTTCAGTATGCACAAGGCTTTCACAATGAATGGCTGCTAAATGAGGCTTTATCTTTAGATTTCAGATTTGTATTTGATGCTAGTGACAGCAAGAGAGCATGTCCTGAATGACTCCCATGGTCATCATGATGATGATGACAACAAAAGAGTAAATATCCATGGTAAGATATTCAAAGACTCAAGTGTGAGGGGTTTGGGGGTCTTCATTCATCAGAGTAGGTTCCCACCTCCCTGCCAAGCATGGTCAATACTTGGTAAATGTTTGACAAAATGTCAATGCACAATAGACCCGTAACAAAGTAGCTTGACCCACAATGCATGTGAAGTGTTTGAAAGAATGCTTGGGCTCGATAAGCACGTGGAGCTTAGTAACAAAGAACAACATCGAACCTCATCATCAGGCTTAAGCCACAATCGCACTGCAATTAAAATGAAGATCGACGTGCTTTCCTTAGATCCGATCATAAATACAAGATAGGAACTCATGGGGTAGGAAGATATTCATCATGTCAGACACCCGACAACTGTTCGACATAATATCAACAAGTATCAATGGCTATTCAAGAAGGTTTTGACAGTGAGAAAAACAGAACCGAATGCTGAGAATGAGCACTAATTAATTCAATGAAGACACAGAGAGTAGTTTCAATAAAGGTCGACATCTACATACGAAAGACAATTAAAGGGTTAGTATCAAGAGATGTTTTTCTAAAGGAATATCCCCAACAATATAGAAATGGTGCTTATGGAATGAGACATGTGTCATGATATTAGCATGATCCTCATTGATTTTCAAATTACAAATGGCGATGTGTAAGAAATAAAGGAAAGTTATAATGTTTTTTATGAACATTATATTGGCCCCAAAACATATCTTGTCATCTAAAAATGATAGGATATCCAATGATTTTTAATATATCATGTAAAAATATATAAAGCCAATAAAAAGAGAGGGAGAGGCAAGCATTTTCAAGATTTAGTTATGAAAACTGAATGATGTCTATCAATGCCTATTAATTGTGAAAGGCTTGACTAAGACGAGGTTCCAGATTCTGCCTAACCCGAGAGACTTTGTGCTAGGGCAGGGATAGATTAGGATTTTTATTGTAATGCAGGGTAGAGGGGAGGATTTTCTTTTCAAAATTCTTTGTGCTGGAATAGAAGTGTCTGCTTTAGTTTTCTTTTGTAGTTGTAAAGGAGTGAAGAATGATTATCATTCTTTTCATCCGAGTTTAGTTTCTTTGAAATTTTTATTTTTCCAAATCTCTAAAATCTGGAGAACTTTGTGTCTTCTGATTCTTTTAGTTCCTATTGTAATTTATTTTTAAGCATTCCTCCATACCTGCAAGTATGTCGAGAGATCCTTTAAGTACTTTCTGGTAAAAGTACATATGTATGTTCTTTTTGTTTTTATTAGAAATCCCTTGAAAATCATACATGGGGAGCTGTACCCGATAAAATTCAGAGGAAGGTTGTCAATTCAATGATAACCTATCCAACTGTTAGCTAGGATTGCACTTTCATTTGGGCATCGGGAGTTATTTTATTCCAAAGTGTAAATCTGTTCACTAACAGAACATTTTTGCATGTATATTCTATTAGAGTATTTGTTGTATCATCTTAAAATGGAAGCACTTCCATGTTAAGAACATTTAGCCCTCCTTAGGGGATTTTTTTTACCACCATCATACTTTCCCCTCCTTTCTACATCATCTCCTACTTATGTGCCTGTTTAGGACCTTGATTGGGTCTCTCTGGGTACCTTATATCCCACCTGGCACTTTTTCTAGGGGTTTTGAGCCCCTGGGTCAAGGCCAACCTCAACCTTAACTTAGGTCAGGGTTGACCTCAACCTTGACCTAGGTCAGGGTCAAACTCAACCTTGACATAGGTCAGGGTTGACCTTGACCTTGGCCTGGGTCTCCGTTCCAAATCGGGAAACTTTTCAGCTTCCGAAGGTCATCAAAATTTCATTTTCCCGCTTTTGGGTCGGCTGTTTCAGGTTCTGAAGCGATGATTCCTAAATTATATTTAACACAGGTCCTCTCCTAGGGGTAAAGATTTTAATTTGAATTTAATTCTCCTATGTTAGCCTCCTTAGAAGATTGTGCCCTAATTTCATATAAAAGGAAGCCTTTCGCTCTCATTTTCTCTAAGCGATATTAAGCATAATCAACTATCACTAAGTGATATTGAGAAACCAAGTTCTCTATTGAAGCCTAAGCATCATCAAGTGAAGATTCAAGCAAGAAAAAAAGCAATATTTGAAGCAAGGATTCATCCATCATCAAGCATTCATTCATCAAAGATATCCATAGGAGGTCATTGAAGAATTCAAACTACATAGTGCCCTTTTTGGTGATCTCTCCTTTCACTTTCTTGCAAGCCTCTTCATAATCAAGAACCCATTCAAGATTTGGTGTTGGAGTTCAACAAGAAATTTATTGAAGACATCCTACATTCTAAATTCTATATCTATTGGTGCATACCTACTTGTGGATTCAAGGATTCAAATCCTCCACAAGGACTTTTACTTGAGCAAGGTGAATTGTTTCATTTACTTTGTTTACTTCTGCAATTTCAATTATATATTTGAGGTTAATTCCAAAACTAGGATTTGACTAAGGAAAACACCTCCCCCTAACAAACAAATCTCTTTTTCTTGCAAGTACATGTTAAGGATTGAAGATTTGAACTCAAATTTGGATACCCTTTTCAGTGAACTATCGGGATCCACAAACAGATTTTCTGTCGGACCTGTGCAGGTCAGGGTCGAGATTATTGGGTGAAGGGTGAGATTATTGGGTCAAGGTCAACCTTTTTCATAAGACAATGTCAGATCAGAAAAAGATTTTTGGGTTTTGTTCGTCTCTGCGTTCCAGTTCTGGATCATACTTCAAATTTTCCAAAAATAGAGTACAGACCCTAGAAAACAACATTCTTTGATCTGTAATTCCTTAAGGTTGGTACTTCATCTCATTCTTTCCAATTACTATTATATATCATATCTCCTTAATCATAAAAATATAATTTAATATCTTCTTCCTTTCTCTCATTTCTGAATGGTTGATTCATTTGTGCATTGATCTGATCCTTCTTTAGGGTTAATCAATTTGGATCTTTCATTTGTGTATTTGGGGATAAAAGAGGAACATCTTATCTTCCTTCCCCCCTTTTTTATGCTTAATCACATTACAATAAGAACATCCATACAAATTACAAATTAAATGTAAAGGTTAAGGAAATACACCCCTAATCAAATCAACACATATAAACAACCAAATTTTCTTCCTTTACATTTTGGTGAACCCGCGATAGACAACTCTTTCTTGTTGGTGTTAAATGATTTGAATATCACATTAGCTCTTGCATAAATATTAAATTAGTTTTATTTTATGCTCTTACATTCTAAAATAGAAAAAAATATACAACACTTCTTGCATCTCATTCATTATGAAGATCTTTTGGTGTATGGCTATTTTTCTTATCATGCTTCTTTTAGCATCTCTTTATAGTACATATGATATCTATGAGAGTATCATCCATTTCATAATGTTTGTTAATCTTCATATTTCACTTGCTTATGCTATTTTTAGATTAACCAATGCTACTCATCCTACTTTCAAAACTTTCATTAAAGATTTGTGTAGTGGACTTATTACTCTTTTGGATTATGTGAAGAATTGGGTAGATGATACCTCACCTCCTAATCTTCCTAACCCTAATTTTATCAATTCTAATGCAATTCCAAATATTCCTATTTCTATTTTCTCACCTTCAATCCCTATTTCTTCCCTCACTTATGATGGGGCTCAAGCTAGGATCCATGATGATGATGTTCAAGAATTCTTTCATTTACCTTCACCTCCCTATCCAATCCATGATGATGATAAAGGGAAAAACAAGGAAACTTCTTCTAATCCAATAATTCCACCATACAAAACATTTTCTCATGAGAACCATAATCAATATCCTCCTATTGAATCTTTACAAGATAGGTACACTACTAGATATACTTGTAAGGAAACTCAGGTGTGGAAACAACTTCCTACACTAATCTCTAAAGGAAAGTATTGTGCAAATTCTTTTAAATCCTTACAATTTTAGATTCATTAACTACTTTAAGAAAGATATTGCAACCATATATCATGCATACAAAAAATAGAGAATGACACAATGATTTACCCTGGGGAAAACCTTTCGGTAAAAAACCCCAGCACTCCAGAACCTGCACAATGTATTATATTCAACACAACGTTTACAACACACTTGCAATGCAAGTTCTTTTAGGAGACAATCGACACACAGAAAAATCTCGTAGCACCAGATTATACCAACAATACACTCTTTTCATATCCTTTCCTGTAACCCTAAAAAATGCTTATATCATGCGCTTTCCTTTTTAGGGCAACTTCCAAAGATAGTCGTATTAGGGTTTTACCATTCTCTGAGAAAATAGGAACCCTAAAATTTTTTTTGGGGTGATGCCCTGAACCCCACGATTGGGATCAAGGATTGGAAGAGTGTACAGTACTCAACTTTATCAGTTGCCACATGTCATTGCATGTCTTCACTTATCATTGAACTCCTAGAAATAGCTCTTACGTGTCATAGAAATCTGTCATAACCATTTCAGCCATGGTCTCCTTACACACAATTCAAGATGCTGACACATCAAGTGGAGTGACACATCAACATGCCAACTAAACATGTACGCTCACACTTAATTACATTATTTGCAAGAAATACATTTTACAAAACAAATAATAAGAATAGGAATTATCCAAGGTTGAGACACCTTATTCCTAACATTCTCCCACTTGTCGAACACCTTGTAAGAGCA
>MU228120.1:665592-685658 GCA_018584345.1 Thuja plicata | reverse complement strand
AACCAGCTCCACTAAGCATACTCCTAGCCTTCTCCATCAGTGTCCTGTTCATTCTCTCTGCAACTCCATTTTGCTGCGGGGTGTAAGGAGTTGTCTTATGTCTCTCAATTCCTTGTTCTTTACAGAATTTTTCAAACTCTATGGAACAAAACTCACCACCATTATCAGTTCTCACACACTTGATTCTTTTACCAGTCTGATTCTCCATGAGAGCCTTAAATTTCTTGAACCGACTGAAAACTTGTGTCTTACTTTTTAGGAAATATATCCATGTCCTTCTACTGTAATCATCTATAAAAGATAAAAAATATACAAAACTGGAGATAGAAGGAACTTTTACAGGACCAAATACATCAGAATGAGTAAGATCCAAAATACCAGAAGACTTGTGAGAACTGGAGTAGAATTAAACACGATTTTGCTTACCATAAACACAGTGTTCATAGAAATCGAATTCAAGATTACAATCATTTATCCCCTCGATGAGATTTTTAGTTTTCAAGGTCCTAAGACCCTTCTCACCAATGTGGCCAAATCTCATATGCCACAACATTGTCTTTTCTGCAGGAAGCTTGCCTTCCAAAGTGTTTGCACCCTTAGGTACACTTACTACACTGCCATCGGAACCCATTTCCATAGTCTTCTTTACTGCTCGTCTAGATGGTGGGGATGAAGTGATAGCCGCTCTCTTCTTTGAAACAGAAGAACTATTGCATTGAGCAATGCATGCGTCAAGCTGAAACAAAGTACCTCTCCTAGTACCTTTAGCGAGCACCATAGAACCTCTCATCATCTTGCATCCATCTTTTGAAAAGACAACTTGCACACCTACATCATTCAGCATACTTACATATAATAGGTTTCGTGCCAAACCTGGAATGTGCATAACTCCATTGATTCCCTTTACTCATCCATCAGGAAATTTGATAGTGACCCTTCCACGTCCAACTATCTTTAGGTGAGAATCATCACCTAAGTACACCTTTCCACCATCAAACTCTTCATATTTTGATAATCAGTTTTGATGAGAGGTCATGTGAAAAGAAGCACCCAAGTCTACTAACCACACATCATCAGATGCATGGGCTACCAAAGCTGCAATAAAAGCATCTCCATCTTCTTGATATTTTTCAGAAGCTGAATTTGAGCCTTTCTTCTTCTTCTTCGGTTCTTTGCAGTCCCTCCGGAAGTGCCCAGATTTATCATAGTTCCAACATTTTGCCTTGGACTTTCTGGGAGTCTTAGAACTCCCATGGGATTTGGATCTACCCTTCTTTGACTTATTGTCATTCTGCTTTCCTTTTTCGTTGGATCTCCCCACAAACAGCAAGGGCTTCCTTAGACGAATCTGAAGTCTTTCTTCGCATCTCCTCAGATAGAAATGAAGACACCACATCATCCATATGGAATGTGACTATATTAATTTTGAGAGCCATCACAAGATGGTCCCATGAATCTGGAAAGGAACAAAGTAGGGTCATACATCGATCCTTCTCCTCGATCTTGGCACCGGATGATGCCAACTGTGCAATCAATAAATTGAATGCGTTGAGATGATCAGTTACGGATCCACCTTCCTCCATTCTTAAAGAATACAATTTTTTTCTCAGGAAAAACTTATTCACTAGAGATTTGGCCTGATACACAGACCCAAGCCATGTCCATAAAGAATTTGTAGTAGTCTCATCAAGAACATTCAGAAGAATGGCATCTGCTAGACAGAGTCTGATGAGACCCTTAGCCTTCTGATCCTTGATCTCCCAATCCCCTTGAGATATTGTTGCAGGTCTTACAGCAAGTGAAGTAGCCTCCCATAGATCGTGGTCTTCAAGCATGTCTTCCATCTTGAGTTTCCACAACTCAAAATTAGTGCCATTAAATTTCTCCACCTCCATTCTACTGTATGAGGAACCTGCCATCTCAATTTGAAAATAAGATTCAGAATGCTCTGCACAAAAAAAATCCCACTCAACTTGAGATTAGCTCAAAAAACCCTACCCAACAACTAGGATCAAAATTTGATCAGGCTATGATACCACTTGTAAGGAAACTCAGGTGTGGAAACAGCTTCCTAAACTAATCTCTAAAGGAAAGTATTGTGCAAATTCTTTTAAATCCTTACAATTTCAGATTCATTAACTACTTTAACAAAGATATTGCAACCATATACCATGCATACAAAAAATAGAGAATGACACAGTGATTTACCCTGGGGAAAACCTTTCGGTAAAAAACCCCAGCACTCCAAAACCTGCACAATGTATTATCTTTAACACAACGGTTACAACACACTTGCAATGCAAGTTCTTTAAGGAGACAATCAACACACATAGACAAATCTCGTAGCACCAGATTATACCATCAATACACTCTTTTTGTATCCTTTCCTGTAACCCTAAAAAACACTTATATCATGCACTTTCCTTTTTAGGGCAACTTCCAAAGATAGTCGTATTAGGGTTTTACCATACTTTGAGAAAATAGGAACCCTAAAATTTTTTTTGGGACGATGCCCCGAACCCCATGGTTGGGATCAAGGATTGGAAGAGTGTACAGTGCTCAACTTTATCAGTTGCCACATGTCATTGCATATCTTCACCTGTCATTGAAATCTCCTAGAAATAGCTCTTATGTGTCATAGGAATCCGTCATAACCGTTTTAGCCATGATCTCCTTACACACAATTCAAGATGTTGACACATCAAGTGGAGTGACACATCAACATGCCAACTAGACATGTACACTCACACTTAATTACATTATTTGCAAGAAATAGATTTTACAAAACAAATAATAAGAATAGGAATTATCCAAGGTTGAGACACCTTATTCCTAACAATACTATGGTAGATAAACAAGGCTATAAAGGTTTAGGACTTGGTATCAATGAATAAGGCATTAAAAACCCGATTCATTCATCTCCTAAACAAGATATGCATGGTATAGGTTTTCCACCTCCTCCAATCAAGGCAGTGGATCTTAACCACCATCCTCCTCTTAATGTTCTTCTCCCAACACCTTCTTTAGATCACCATGATACACCTCAAGATATGGCTAAGAAAGTATATGTCCAATTAATGAATCCCAAGAAAGAAATCATTAAACCCATTCTGAGAAATGCTCTCTCTAAATATAAATGTCCTTTTCATTATAGTAATAAAAATTTACTTGTTGATTGTGTGCATTTCAAGCTATATGTTAGAGAAAGATCTGCCTTGGGAATTATATCTCATTCCCGTGCAGTATTACAATTTCTTCTTAATTTTGATATAGGGCATTCCCCTCATTCTTCTATAAGTTAGAATGCATTTCTCCTCTTGTCTATTCACTGGGGGGTAAGAGGTATCTTATTCCAGTCTTCTAGGATCCATTTTACTCTTAGCATGTCTTTTTGTTTTGAGTATAATTGGTTATTCTTTCTAGATTCTATCCCTATAAAATCATTCATGATATCTTTTCTAGGACAGTTGTTTTGTAAAGATATCTCTTTGCTATGAAATCTCTTGATATAATTTGATATATCCCTTGCCTTCACACTTGGGGGGCAAGGTATTCTCCTTCTTCCTCTATCTAAGGATCTACTTTCCTTAGCTTAGTGGCATTTGTTTATCATATAACATTATTTACTTATAAAGATGTATGTTTTTGACTATGGACATCCTCTTACATGAGAGGCAATTGTCCTAGGTCATCACCTCTTCTTTATTTTACAAACTATGTTTTTGATAAACTCTTGCTCTTGCTTTGAGTTAGAGTTTGATTCCTTCATCCAAAGATTCTGCTTCCTCTTGATTACAGGGGGCTTTATGATTGAATCTTTGTTCCCTCTCTTCTTTAGAAGATGACATTTTATCCTAAGCACTCCTCTATGGTGAGGGTCTTGTTGATAAGATCTCTTCCTTTTTGAGGATCCTTTTTCCATAAGTTACATATCTATTTCATGATTATCTATGTTCTTGGATGTAAGAGTCAAGACTCTTTGCTAAGAAAATGGTATACATTGTTGTTAAGCTGGATATCTCCTTGCCTTGTGAAGTAGGTATCCTCTTTTCTCTTCCTTATCCTACCTAGTGGGTAGTTATGATAAGGAGGGGGGCATATATAGGGTCTTCCTTGTACTATAGTTTACATTAATTTACATTTTGCAGCATGCTAAATCCTTGAAAGGTAACACACATAAGTTGTTAAATCCTGAAGGGACACGCATTTTTACATTTATTTTTGCTAAATCCTCAGAACGTAATGCACATAAGTTGCTAAATCCTGAAGGGACACACATTTTTACTTTTATTTTTTCTAAATCCTCGGAAGGTAATGCACATAAGTTGCTAAATCCTGAAGAGATATGCACCCTTTTAAATATTACAATATGCTAAATCCTTGGAAGGTAATGCACATAAGTTGCTAAATCCTAAAGAGACACGCATTTTATATTCATAGTGATACAAGAATATGGATCTATGGATATTTTTAAAAGACGTCAAAATATGCATTACAATTACAAGCACAGTTTATGGGTGAACCTTTTGGTCTCTCCCTCCTTGGTGATTCATAGTAAGGTGGGAATCTTACTAGGTGAGGTAATCACTTTCCATTCTCTCTCTTTCGCTTTCATGCTAGTAGGATTAGATCATGAAGCTATGTTATCTATAGTGTTATTCTTGTCTTGCTTATGTAGTCACGTATGTTTCTATGATTGATTGCTATTTATTTTTAATATATTTATGCATGTATGTTGAGTTAGAATCCTTGGTCTAGGGGCTCATGTCCTTGACCTAGTGATGTTCTACCTCATTGTGATCCACTAGAGTCTTTCTTCTAACTTTACCGAAAGCATGTTTGATTTCCATACTTCCGCTAAAGTGGGGGCTTAAAGTATCATCTTAAAATGGAAGAACTTCCATGTTAAGAATGTTTATCCCTCCTTAGGGGATGTTTTTGACCACCATCATACTGTTCCCTCCTTTCTGCATCATCTCCTGCTTCTGTGCCTGTTTAGGACCCTGTTTGGGCCTCTCCAGGCACCTTCTATCCCACCTAGCACTTTTTCCAGGGGTTCTGACCCCCTGGGTCAAGGTCAACCTCGACCTTGACCTAGGTCAGGGTTGAACTTGACCTTGACCTAGGTCAGGGTTGACCTCAAACTTGACCTGGGTCCCCCTTCCAAATCTAGAAAATTGTCAGCTTCTGGAGGTCATCAAAATTTCATTTTCCCGCTTCCGGGTCGGCTATTTCAGGTTCCGAAGTGATGATTCCTAAATTATATTTAACATAGGTCATCTCCTAGGGTTAAAGGCTTTAATTGGAATTTAATTCTCCTATGTCAGCCTCCTTAGAATATTGTTCCCTAATTTCATATAAAAGGAAGCCTTTCTCTCTCATTTTCTCTAAGCAATATTAAGCATAATCAACTATCACTAAGTGATATTGAGAAACTAAGTCCTCTATTGAAGCCTAAGAATCATCAAGTGAAGATTAAAGAAAGAAAACGAGCAATATTTGAAGCAAGGATTCATCCATCATCAAGAATCCATTCGTCAAAGAGATCTATAGGAGGCCATTGAAGGATTCAAACTACACAGTGCCCTTTTTGGTGATCTCTCCATCCACTTTCTTCCAAGCCTCTTCATAATCAATAACCCATATAAGATTTGGTGTTGGAGATCAACAAGAAATTGATTGAAAACATCCTACATTCTAAATTCTAGATCTATTGGTGCATACCTACTTGTGGATTCAAGGATTCGAAACCTCCACAAGGATTTTTACATGAGGAAGGTGAATTGTTTCATTTACTTTGTTTACTTCTGCAATTTCAATTATATATTTGAGGTTAATTCCAAAATTGGGGTTTGACTAAGGCAAACCCCTCCCCCCAACAAACAAATCTCTTTTTCTTGCAGGTACAGGTTCAGGATTGAAGATTTGAAATCAAATATGGATACCCTTTTTAGCAAACTATCAGGATCTGCAAATAGATTTTATGTTAGACCTGTGTAGGTTAGGGTTGAGATTATTGGGTTAGGGGTGAGATTATTGGGTCAAGGTCAACCTTTTTCATAAGACGGTGTCAGATCGGAAAAAGATTTCTGGGTTTTGTTCGTCTTTGCATTCCAGTTTCGGATCATACTTCAGATTTTCTAGAAATAGAGTACAGACCCCAGAAAACAACATTATTTGATCTACAATTCCTTAAGGTTGGTACTTCCTCTCATTCTTTTCAATTACTGTTATATATCATATTTTCTTAATCATAAAAATATAATTTAAGATCTTCTTCCTTTCTCTCATTTTTGAATGGTTGATTCATTTGTGCATTCATCCTTCTTTAGGGTTAATCAATTTGGATCTTTCATTTGTGCATTTGGGGATAAAAGAGGAACATATTATCTTCCTCCCCCCCTTTTTATTCTTAATCACATTAAAATAATCACATCCATACAAATTACAAATTAAATGTAAAGGTTAAAGAAATACACCCCTAATCAAATCAACGCATATAAACAACCAAATTTTCTTCCTTTACATCTACTATTCAAGAAATTAGAGCAGTTGCAAACAATACTGTTACTCTAGATAGTATGATTGGTAGACTGATTTCATTTGAGATGAATAACTTTGATAATAGAGTCTTACCATATATAGAATATGCATTCAAATCTTCTTTGAAAATAAGTAATTCAAGTCATAGACACACTATGAGGAATGATAGTGAAAGTGATAATGAGGATCAAGGACTTGATGAGATTGAAGCACTAATGGAAATAATATTGAAGAGAGGCAAAGGTATATACAAAGGTAAATTACCACTTGTAAGTTTTAATTGTAAAGAGGTTGGACACTTTGTTGCAAGATGTCCTAACAGAAGAAAAGATGATAAAAGTAATGAAAAAACATATGAAAAGAAGTTTGACTGAGGTGATAACAGAGATTACCAAAGCAATTGACAATCTAATAGAAGAGATACCTAAGACTACAAGGACAAAGGAACTAAAGCTTGTTACCTAGCTGAGAACAGAGCTGATGATACTGACACTGAATCTAAAGAAGACATTGAGATGGTATTTGTAGCGATGAAGGATGATTTAGATGAAGAAGAAGAAAGGTATGTAGAAATTGCACTCATATCTAAGGTTAGTAAGAATGATGTCTGGATTATAGATAGTGGTTGCACTCACCACATGACCAGTGATAAAAAAAAGTTTGAAACTTTTGAATACTATAATGGTGGATTAGTAAGAATGGGTAATGACACACCTTGTCTAGTTGAAGGTAAAGGAACCATAATGTTGAGCAACCTGATCAAATGTGAAAATGATTACTGGGTAAAAGGACTAAATTATAATCTTTTAAGTGTTTCAAAGATGAACAATATAGGTCACCGAGTAGCATTTGAGAATAAGAAGGTAAAGATCTTCAATGAATCAGGAAGGTTGATCGGAACTGGTGAACAGACAAAAAGTAACCTTTTCTATCTCGATGACATTAACACCACTTGTTTAATGGCTAGAAACGAAGACATATGGTTGTGGCATAAGAGATTGTGTCATGTGAATTTTGACAACATGATAAAGATAAGCAATAAAAGAAAAGTCAGAGGCTTATCGAGCATGTCAAAGCCCAAGCATATCATGTGCAAGAATTGTTAAAGAGGTAAGATGACAAAGTCTAGTTTCAAGAGTAAAGCCCATACATCTAATGCAATTCTAGAATTAGTCCATACTGATCTATGTGGACCCATGAGGACAAAGAGTTACTATGGAGATAAGTATTTCATTCTCTTTGTAGATGATTATTCTAGAATGATGACAATTATGTTCTTAAAAGATAAATAAGAAACATTCAAGATGTTTAAATGGTATAAGGATATGGTAGAAAATAAAATTGGTAAGGATTGAAATGCTTAAGATCATATAGAGGAGGGGAATTTGTTTCTCATGAATTCACTAAATATTGTAATGAGCATGGAATTAAAAGATAGGTTTCTACACTGAGAACACCACAACAAAATGGAATTGCTGAGAGGAGAAACAAATCAATTGTTGACTGTGCAAGAACATTAATGATTGAGAAAAGCATCACTCAGAATTTCTGGAGGGAAGCCGTCAGTACTACTGTCTACACATTGAACAGAGTAAAATTGAAGGACACAAAGAAGAAACCCTATGAGCTTTGGTATGGTTACACACCCAATGTAAGTTACTTTAGAATCTTTGGTAGTCAATGTCAAATTTTGAAAGATAATAGAAATAGAAAACTTGACTCCAAAAGTGATGAAGGTATCTTTCTAGGGTATTCCACCAAAAGTAAGGCTTATAAATGTCTTAACAAGTCATCTAATAAGATTATTGAAAGTGAAAATGTAAGAATAGATGAATTTGCAGAGAATAATGATAAGGAAAGGAGAAAAGAACTAGACATCTGCAACAGGTTTGTATACACTGAAGAACCTGACACTCTACCCGAGCAACAAAACATTGCACCCAAGCATCAGGCTGCAATTACCAAAAATTAGGATAATACTCAAGATGATGTACTAAGTGATGGAGATCAGAATGAAGGTCAAGATGATAATCAGAATGATGGACAAAGAGATGAACCAAAACTTGCCAAGTATGTAAGACATCATCCATATAATCAAATCATAGGAGACAAGAAGGTTGGAATGAGAACAAGAAGTAAGTCACTAAACACTAAATGTTTACTTTGTGATTTTGAGCCTAAATCGATTAATACTGCACTTGAAAATGAGGAATGGGTCAGTGCTATGAATGAAGAAATAGAATAGATTGAGAAGAATAGTACATGGACACTAGTACCGAGACTAAATGACAAGAATGCCATCGGTACCAAATGGATATTCAGAAACAAGCTGAATGAGAATGGAGAAGTCACAAGAAACAAATCAAGATTAGTATGCAAGGGGTATGCACAAGAAGAAGGTATTGATTATGGTGAAACCTTTGCACCCATTGCTAGACTAGAAGGAGTAAGAATCTTACTTTCTTATGCTGCATTCAAAGGATTCAAGGTATACCAGATGGATGTCAAATTTGCATTCCTAAATGGAATACTGGAAGAAGAGGTATACATTGAACAACCAGAAGGGTTTGTTGATCTAGATAAGAGAAACATGGTATGTAGACTACATAAATCCTTGTATGAATTGAAACAAGCACTGAGAGCCTGGTATGAAAGACTTCACTCGTATCTCATTAGCATTGAATTTGTAAGAATAAGTGAAAATAGCAATCTGTACTTAAAAGAAGATATTGATGGTAATTTTCTGATTGCTGAAATATTTGTTGATGATATCATTTTTGGGGGAAATGAAATGTTATGCAAATCCTTTGCTAATGAAATGAGAAAAGATTTTTAAATTTCTATGTTAGGGGATATCAAATTCTTTCTTGGTCTACAGATTCTTCAACAAGATGCAGGCATATATATCACTCAGTCTAAATACATCAAGAAAGTGCTAAAGATATTCAAGATGGAAGATTCCAGACTAGTAGGAACACCTATGGCTACCAGATGTAAGCTGACGAAAGAAGAAAAATCAAATGAGGTAAATTACACCTTGTATAGATCAATGATTGGCAAACTAATGTATGTTGTTCATACTAGACCAGATATTGCACATGCAGTTGGAATAGTTGTAATATTCTTTGCTAATCCCAAAGAATCATATATGATTGTTGTCAAGAGAATTCTGAGATATCTAAAGAACACTGAGGGCTATGGCTTATGGTATAAAAGAGAAGGGAAATTTGAGCTACAAGTCTATACAAATGATGACTGGGCTGGAAACATTGATGAACGAAAGAGCACAACTGGAGGAGCATTCTTCATGGGTGATAGACTTGTCACATGGATCAACAAGAAGCAAGAACACATCTCTCAGTCTACTGCAAAAGAAGAATATGTGGCTGCTTCTGCAAACTGCTCTAATATTGCCTGGATCAAACAGTTGCTGGAAGGTATGAATATGAAGATTCTTGAACTAGTGATTATCTATTGTGATAATACCAGTGCAATTAAAATTTCTAAGAATCTATTCATGCATGCTAAGACTAAGCATATTGCAATCAAATATCACTATTTAAGAGAACAAGTGCAAGCAAAAGAAGCGATACTGGAATATGTTCAATCCAATGAACAATTAGCTGACATATTTACCAAGCCATTATCAAAAGATACATTTGAGTACCTGAGACAGAGACTAGGGGTGCAACCCTTGTCTATCAGTCAGTAAGATGACTAGGAGATTACATTAGCATACACAAATCAAAATATCATTCATGTTGATGTAAGCACCGAGATGGATAAAAATATATAAATCTATACACAACAAGGTACATACCTACACCGAACACCAGATTCAATGTATTGGTGATGGATAGGAAATTCAAGGAGTATATTATAAAAAGGGAATGGAAGATGATATGGAAGAGTTGTTTGGCATTGTTGTCAAAGGGAGATATTATCTCATTATCAGGAATTATAAGGGAGAGATTATCTCATTATCAGAGATTATCAAAAGGGAGAGATGATCTCATTATCAAAGAGGGATTATAGCATTATCCATAGAGAGAAGTTCCTAAGAATTCAAAGGATGAGTTAATCAATATCCAAAGGGATTGATTACATATGAAATATACATCAAAGGGAGAGAAGTATCATGAGGAAGAGAATACACAAAAAGGGAGAGATGACTTATTGCTATCAAAAGAAAAAGAGATTATCAAGGAGAGGAATAGTCAAGGCAGAGCACATATCAGGAACAGAGATCAGAAGCTGATATATCTATCTAGTGAAGGCATTAAAGATTGAATAACACACTCTGCAAGAAAAAAATCTAAGCTATATGAGCTTACCGAGAGCCAGACATTTGTATTAGTTATAATTGGAGAGATTAATGAACTTAAACTGTTATATTTCATATTGTATTAGTAATAATATTGTGTGATAATGTAGTGTGTTGCCATCAATGCCAAAGGGAGAGATTAATGACATGTAACTGATTAAATATTTGAAGATGTTAAGTTGATCACTGAAATGCAGAAAGATAATGCAAGACATTAAATCAGTTAATGGATTGTATTGTCATTGATGTCAACTTGATATAATCTGATCGGTTATACTCAAAGTTTCAAAGACTTCAGAGAATCATAGAGATAAATATTATTCATTTAGTAATGCATAAAAGACCAACATTCTGTAAGTGACTTCAAACACCGATGATTAGTGGAACCCGACAGATAGAGAAAACTGAGAGCAAAGTCACAGTGATACCTGAGAAAAGAAACTGACAAGCATTACCGATGAGCAGAATCACAAGCATTACCAATGGCCAGAATTATAGTGTTAACTAACGGATAGACAACACCGATGGAATGACAACACCAATAGAGAAGCCTGAGGAGAGCTGAAGTGTCGACCGAAGCTATCAAAGAGTTAAAACACCAAAATTAACTAGAGCTCAAAAATGAAAAAATACTTAGCTGGAAAAACTAAAGATAGACTTAACTGGTTGTTAACATTGTTTTAATCGACAAGTTAAAGCCAGGGATAAGTAAAATATTTAAAGCTACTTTATCTAGTTGGCAAGAAGATTTCTATGAGATAAAACAAGAGTTATGCTTTAAATCAAGATTGGCTAAGATTGCAAATCACGCCAAGAACAAGAAAATCAAGAAGTGAGAAACGGTGATATCATGTCTATAAAGAGACAACCTAATTCATTATGAATTAAGGGGAGTGAATGAGAAAGAAGGATGCTGAAGAGAAATTGATGAAGAAAAAATTCATACAGTCCTGATCAATCAAGATGAGGAAAGAACTAAAGATTTCTGCCGACACTAAGCAACAGAGAAGCACAACATCACCAAGCAGAAAGAAGTGGAGCAAAGATATTAAAAAGACATATTGACCAGAAAGGTAAAATGAGCTTACAATAGATCTAAAAACATGCAAGTCTAAGTTGTATGTGTGAACAGATCATTTACTATTTTAGTTTAACCATTGATTCATAAAGTCTCTTAACCGAGAAGGACTTAACAATCCTTTCTATATTGAGATACATCTCAAGGAGTAGATCAAAAAGTTTGATCATGAAGATAGCATGAGATGCCAGATACCATTTTACAAACTACACTGGGTTTAGTCATAGAAGGTAGCATAGAGATGCCCGATATCAAGTGACAAACTATTCTATTTAAATCCTCTAACAAGGTCACACCTAACAGTGTGTTTGTAACCTTTAACAGGGTTGGCTCTTCATTGAGATCACTTTAGAAGAGTGAAAATTTTGGGTTACCCGTCCCAAGTGGTTTTTTCCTTAACATGGTTTCCACATTAAAAATCCATGTGTCAATGTATTTATGAGTCATTACTTTAGTGTTTTGCATTACACATAACTAATATGGATTGATTGATATACAATAAGCAATTTACTATTTTTTGGTAAATGAAAGACTTCTATTCGGTAAACATTAAGAATAAGGTTTAACAGTGAACTCTGAGCAGTAGTTATTTGATAAGTTTATTTGAAGGCATACATCTTGTAGGAATGAAGATAACTAGAGGCTTAATATTGTGGTACTAAGTTTTTGGGTTGATTTATTGGAATATAGTTGAGGCCACTGATTCACCCCCCCCCCCCTCTCAGTTATTCTAACAAACCAGTGTCTCATTTTATGAGAATTAGTTTCTTTGTGGTTTTTCCTAATTTTGGTTTCCACATAAATTATGGTGTCCTTTTTTCTAGTGGTTATATGCTTTCATATTTGCATTTGTTATATTGCTTAATGTGGTTACCAACAAAATAGAAGTTATCATTGATATAACTGAGATTATCATTTGTATAGTTTATAAAATTACTGACATAGTAAAATTTTTAGAAAGTGTTTTTGAATAACTGATTCACCCCTCATCTGAATTATTCAGCCTATTCAACACCTTGTCCCCATTTTTTTTCTGCAGGAATCTGTTATGGAGCTGTCAGAACTTTTTGTAACGTTCAAGATACAAAATGTGGCCCGTACGCAAAAATAAGAACCATGCACCTCTTTATTACCTCTGTGCAAAAGAAGCACTCATTATTATATGGGGTACTATGAAACTTACCATTGTACAACAAGTTAACCGTATAGTCCCTTTAATCCCTTTCATACAACAAGACTCCTTACCTATGCAACAACACTTACTCACCCATACGGGGAGTCAAATGATACACCTTTGCATGACATAGACAAGCCTCACTATATGAAAATTTCTACAATTGTACACCTTCCTTATACCTTTTCAATCTCTGGAGTCACTCGTATGACTTTACATCGCGAACCCCTACAACAGGGTCTTCATACCACAACCGTACATCTTTCTTGTAGATGCCCGAGATAATCTCAAGAAGAAGGAATGTGGTGATACGATGAAGTATATAATGTTCCAAGTAATATTATCACACAAGAAACACTATCAATCAAAATGAGTTTCCAAGAATAGAGAATTCATATTTCCAAGATATATGCCAGATTACATCAAATTTGTCTTTAACTAAAGACTTCATTGATTTGGACCATAATCAAAACATGGTGAGGAGTGACTCCCACCAAAACTGTGAATGCTAGACTAGGGAGGATCTTGCACCTCTGAAACGACAAACAGTACTAAATTCCAATTGGAATTTTAAGTACACAAGAAACATAAATTCCATGATACCTAAAACAACACAAAACACAACCTTAAAAAGGGCTTCAGGAACTTTCATGAAGGGTTACATGTGGTCGATATTAATTTTTATTTTATAATTAAATTAATTTATCAAATGGGTCAAAAAGATATTATTAAATGTGGGACCACTTAATCAATTAATTTAATTGAGTCATTCAATTATTCTAGGGACATTATAGTCCTCCTGACCCAAGAATTTCTTGCCTTCAAGTAATTGCAGACTTGGATGCTTGAAGATATATTCTCTCTCCTATGTAGCATATTCAACTGGTAGATCCTTCCCGTGAATTAGGTACTCCTTAATGGTGTGTGACCTTAGCTTCATCTCTATGACATCAATGATCTTTGCAGGCTCCAAAACAAGTTTTCCTTTCTCGTCAATAGGTGAAAGTTCCTTGGAAACTGTGATACATTGACTGACCACCTTCTTGAGGCATGAAACATGAAAGATGTGAATATGGCTTCCTTCGGGAAGCTCCAATTCATAGGAAACTTCTCCCAATCTCTGTACCAATTTGTATGGTCCATAAAATCAAGGCTTCAACTTCTCGGCACCACTTTTCTTCAAGGAAGATTGTTTGTACAACTGTAGTCAGAGGTGATGAGAGCCATTTACGTCTCATTTTATGCCACATTTCAACCCATTTTATACACCTCTATATCCATTATTATATTCCATTTTCCTATCAAATCATACCATTTATATTGCTTATGATTAAAATCCATAACCTGTGTATTTAATATAGTTTTATGATAAAATTATGAAAAATAATAATAATATTATTTTTACTAATGAGCATTTGGAAATAAATATTAGAATTTATAATCAATGATGCACTTGCTAGATAAGAGAGAGAAATTGAATTTCCTTTTAGTTAATATTTATGTCCACCATTGTAACAAGATTATTTTTAATATACACCTACTTCAACTCATGCTCAAATGTTTACAATAAAAATTATGTCAAATAAAGACAATCACATTGTCATTTGTGGGCAGATGATGATAAATATAAAAAATACAAGATATGGGTTTTGTCTAGAATGAGCCCAATTCAATTTTCTCGTGAGAAAATCTTCAGAAAATAAAGGATAAAAAATATACAAGTGGTTTTCTAAAGGAAACATTTTCTGATTTATTGTTACGACCAAGATTCCACATTGCATGACTGTTATATTGTTAGGAAATTGGTTTAGACATGATCAGTATATTTTTATAGGAAAAAATGGGAATCATCTCCCAGAGGCTATCTTGGAAATGATAGCCTATTAAAGACTACACACATAGAACCCAATTTGGAAGGTACAATGATTATTAGTTATTATAGCAGGATAATGAATGTGAATAATTCACACACTTTTTGGGTGCCTTTTTCTCTAATTGCATCATTATTTTGTTGGAAGAAAGAAATAGAGGATTCAAAGAAGCTAGTTTTCTTTACAAATAAGGAGAGATGGGTGGCAATTGGAATCATCTCGATCCCATCAACTATAAATAGGTTAAGAAGAGTGCAACAATTTGGAATATATTAAAAGAGGAGGGGTTACACCTTACTTGGAAAGACTTCATGGCTTTGATATGAATACCACCAAATTATTTGTAGAGAATTGGAAGAATGGAAAATTTACAATGTTGGGGCGGAAGTCAGATGTCATAGAAGATTTAATTGCATAGGTTATAGGGCTCCCAACATAGGGCAACAAATTCTTTAGAAGCTAAAAGGATTTTGAATCGATAGTAGACAATTTTGTGAGGAAAAATGAAAGTAGGAGACTAGTTAAAACATAGAATAGTGGGTGTGCTAAGAGCTCTATCAAGAAGAATTGAGAAGATATTTTGAAATTCTTGATTTAGTACTTCTCCTTGGATGGGGGTTTCACAATAATTTATAGGCATCATTTTTTTTATTCAACCATTTTTCGTCATAAGTTTCAAATTTCCTTACCATTCTTTTTCTTATCCTCTTTCACTATTAGCATAAAAGACCATCAGAAGAACCCTAAGAGACCATGAGGGATTAATCTTACCTATTGTTGAATATTGGAAATCTTATCCTTCACCGTCAAAATGTAAGACTAGGCATTCTCACATGTCCTTAGAGGATGAGGAGGAGATCATGAATGAGGGGTTTGAGAGTGAGTAATATAAAGGAAAATATTGGAGTATAGATGTAGAGTTTGAAACTATTTCTTTAGAGAGGGATGGGAAAATCCCTAGGGTTAGCAAGAAGAAAAACACTAAAACCAAAAGAGCCTCCCTATTTTGGGTCCCTCTATGCATTCTTTGAAGGACTCTTCTCACCATGTTCAATTTGTTGGCATGGTGCTAGATTATGAGGAAATGGTGCCAAATTTGGAAAATGAGGGAACAAATCCTTCTATTGTGAGTTACCCAAAGATTTCCCCCTTCTCAATTTTGAGTAGTAAAGCCCTCCAGGTCAAGCATTGTCAAAAATGCAGTTATGGACTCTATTAGGATAATTTTTTTGATTTTTTCATGAAATTAACTAGATGAACATTAAATTAAAAGCTATCGAATGTAAGATAGATATTAAAAAACATTAGGATGTTCCTTGGGATGAAAATGAGGGAAGAAATATGGTTGCCTCTCTTCTGAAAAAAGATGTCAAAGATGTGGAGACTATGAAAATGGATTATGAGGAGAAAATTATAGGACTAGAAACCAAGCTAAAAAGCATTAATGATAACCTTTTCACTTTGTTCTTGTTAACCAAAAGGAGATTAAGGACATAAATAAGAATATTAGGAGCCTAGTGGGCAAGTATGAGAGGATGTATTAGAACTAGGTTTAGATTGTTGATGTGGAGGCAGGGGAAAAATGTAAGCAGGGGTTTTCTGATGATAGCAAGGGGCCACATACAAGGATCCTTGGAAAATTGAAGAGGGATTTTGTTCACTTATCTCAAGACCTACAAGATCTAAAGAATAGGGACTTTGATACTTCCTAGTTGGAATTTGAAGTTGTAGGTGTCTCTAAGCTTTTATTCTCTAATCTATTTTCTTTTTTTTTCCCCTTATTTTAGCCAATTTTAGGCTGTTAGTTTCTTGATGTTATGTTGTAGGTAGCATTTTTTTTATAAAGGGTTCCAAGTCCCTTCAAAACCTATATGATCCTTAATTTTTTTTTAATATTCATATGGAAAATATAATAAAGAAATATTTTATTTTAAAAATATTTTTGATTAAATATAGTGGGAGACGCTCTGAAGCCTTATAAAGTAGCCATTGGAAGAAAGGGTTCTCACAAGGAGTGAGAAAACTCAACGAAATGCCAACACTAAACCCATATAAAAAATAGAAAAAAGAAACAAATAAACAACAACAACAACAACAAAAATGAACCAAAAGACAAAACACACACCCAAAAGACATGAGAAGGGCTACATTATTGGTGGTTAACAAATTTCCACTCTTGATTTTAATCTCTCAACTGCTAAAGAAAAGACCCTCTTTTTCCTTTACCCTAAGGAAAAGGCATATCACCGACAAACTCCAGAAGAAAATCAGATACAAGCTCTGTTCTTTTCCTCTAGGCTCAATGGTATTCCATCTCCTCTTAGAGAATTTGCATGGAATCTATCTTCTTGCAAACTATTTTCTCGCTATAGGCAACCACCTCATCGAGGTTTCCTTTTAGCTCTACTTTCTTTATCTTATTAGCCACAATAAGATAGAAATTTCCTTATTTTCTGATTGGATGGTACCATTTCTCTAAGTTCCTTAACCTCAACATCCAAACTATCCCAATTGTTTAGGCTAATATAGGCAAGTTGTTATTGGCATCCCAAACTCTCTCAACATGCAAAGCCTTAGAGTAGTCACTGGTCTATGAGAGGTCATGTGAAATGAGGCACCTAAATCCATCAACCACACATATTATAATGCATGTGTTGCCAAGGCCATGACAAAAGAATCTACCTCATCTTGAGAGTATTATTTAGATTCAGAATCAAAGAAATCCCTTTTACATTTCTTTTTCTTCTCCTTCTTGCACTCTTTTCAAAGATGACCAGTGTAGGTTTCTTTTAGTTTCAATATTTTGGGTTAGAATTTTTACCAGGAGACTTAGATCTCCCTATAGATTTGGATTTACCCTTCTTCTCCTTCTTCTTTCCTTTATCTATCATTCTACCACAAGTAACTAGGTCCTCCTTATCCGTCCCATAAATTTCTCTTCACATCTCTTCAGATAATAGTAAACCAACCACATCCTCAAATTTGAATGTGGTTGTTGTGCATCCAATGGCCATCATAAGGTGATCCCACGAATCTAGCAAAGAACATAAAAGAAGCATACATTTATATTGATCATTAATCTAATCACCAACAAAATTCAATTGAGCAACTAGCATATTAAATGCATTCATCTGATTTGCAATAGAACCTATTCCTTCCATCCTCAAAGAATACAATTTTTTTCTTAGTAATAATTTATTTACCAAGGCTTTCTCTTGATAAATATCACCAATATCTTTCCAAAGTTCAGCTACAGTCTTCTCTTCATGTACATTCAAGAGCACAAAATTAACCAAACATAGTCTTATCAAAACCTTGACTTTTCAATCCATTTTATCCCAAGCATCTTGCAATGTAGTTTGGGCTTTCTTTGTACAGACTACAACCCATAGATCTTTATCTACAAGCATGTGCTTCATTTTGAGTTTTCACAACTCAAAATCACTGCCATTAAACTTTTCCATTTTAAATATGGATGTGCTTGCCATTTTTGCCTGCAATGAAGTTACAAATTCCTTTTTTTGCATAACTCACACTTAAATATATATTAGTACAAAAAACCCTTCAACCCACCAAATGAAAAAAAGTTGGTCAGGATTTGATACTGATTCAAAGGAAGCTAGGTAAGTGGAAACAACTTTGTACTCCAATCTAATAGATGAGAGGGTTGCAAAATTATTTCAAACTCTTGTTCAATTATAAAAGACATCATGTGCAAAAATAAAATCAACAAACCATAACATAGCAATTTACATGGTAAAATCCTTTCAAGAAAAAACCCATGCTCCAAAATACACACAACTCAATTATATTATTCAGTAAATAGTTACAATATAATTTATCTGAACTAAATCTCTTCAAGAGTCTTCTAGAACTTAGAATAAATTCAGCTGCATAATGGTCACTCTAAAATCATAATTCTCTCTTACAATAGTGAATTATAATGCACATATTTCAAGCTTCATAAGCTAGGTACCAAAGAAAACAACCTCTATCTTCAACAAAGAAATAAAGCTAAAGAAAGCACTTCGTCAATGCCTCCAACTTAATCTCAATGAAAAACATGTTCTTTCTTGTACATAAATCTCCAAAGAAAGAACTTCATCAATGCCTCCAACTTCATCTCAATGAAAAACATTTTCTTTCTTGTGCATAAATTTTCGAAGAAAGAAAATCCTTCAATAGCTTAGCTTAAAAAAAAGCAAGCAAAAAAGTGTTTTATTGTTTTTTTTCTAAAAAGTAAAGGGTGTGTGCAAGAAGATGAGTCCACTTGACTAGGAACTTTTTACCTTAGTCATTTTTCCAAAATCGGGCTTCGACAAACGGGGTGACGTTATAAAATAACGGGGTGATGTTTTAGTAAAGTGGGGTGATGTTTTGGTTCGGGACCCCAAGCCATAATTCAAATCGTCACCCCGTAAGAGACGGGGTCCCAAAGATAAACAGGGTCACACTCGAAATGGGGTGACGTTTGGAATGCTACCCCATCTCGAAACGGGGTGACGTTTCATACGAGACCCCGTTTCCGAAACTATATATTTTTTTTGGCATTTTTATTGTCATTTTCAGCTATCGCGATCCCACTCTAGAGCTCTACCCCATTTTGTTTGAGCCCAAAATCCTTTAGGTGATGATGTTTTCAATTTTTTTTTAGTTTTGTTGTCATTTTTTTTTATTTTTTAGTAGTTTTAACTATTTTCTAATCATATTTGTTGTTTTTTTTTCCTTCAGAGTTGCAGCTCCTTAGTTGCCATCTACACCACCTCTACCTCTTCGCTTGCTATCTACACCACTTGCACGTAGGTCTTTTTTTAGTATATTAAGTTTAATTATTGTTTCTTTTAATAGTATTTATTGTTATTTTTATTACAAAAAATGCAATGTATGTCAAATTTATTTAATAAATTATTGTACGTAAATGTTAAAATTAGTTTAGTAAATGTATTTACTTTTCTCTTGTATTTAGTATATATATCTTAAAATGTATAGTAGAAAATGTACAATAGAAAATTAAAACAAATGAGAAACCCACACCACATACCTGAAACACAAAATTTGTAATTTTGTAACCTTACA
>MU228120.1:654038-665492 GCA_018584345.1 Thuja plicata | reverse complement strand
GTAATCCCCATTGAAATTTGAAATTTATCATCTGGGTATTTAAAAAAATCACATATTTTGAAACTAGACTTCGAATCCTAAAATTTTATATCAGTGACTTTTTGGAAGATTCCATGTCTAAGTGCCTTAAATCTTTAGGTCAAATGGGACGAATTTGAAAAAACAGGAAAAACAATTCCACTTTTTGGCCATAAAGTGGACTCAACTTCTTGCTGGCACCTTAAACACAAAACTTGACTCCCAAGTCTTCATATAAAGTTGTCATGACTCCCAAGTCTTCATATAAATTTGTCAAATTAGTTGTTTTATTTTTTTATTTTTTATTTTAATGTTTTAATGAACATTAAAACTTTTTATTTCAACCTCCTCAAAATAGGATAAATTTATATGCACCAAATAATTAATAAAATTAATCATTAATGTGAGGGTTCAAAGGTTGAGACACCTTAATCCTAATGGATCTAAGATGACTAATGAGCATGGAAAATAATTACCAAAGTGTGATGGAACAAAATATACATTTTGGAAAGAGAGGATGAAATCACATGGACTCCATGCCATACAAAGTTCTTGATGCTATTAGAAAATGTTATATTCCTCTAACATCTAGTACTCCTACACTAGATGAAGTCAAACAATGTGATAAAAATGCAAAGACCAGGAATGCTATTATCAATAGTCTAGGCGAATCAGAATTGTTGAAAGTTACAAGTCACAAAACTAGATTTGATGTTAAGGAGAAACCTGACAACATATACATGAAGGATATAGGAAGATTGAGAAAATCAGGTTGTAGAATATTAAGCATAAATTTGAGATTCTAAAGATGAATCAGGATGAAAATATTGAAGGCTACTTGCACCAAGTAAATAAAATTGTTAGTTCAATTAAAGGCTCTGATGGAACCTTAGAGGACAATGAACTGCTACTAAACATGATGCAAACCATGACTAGAACCTACAAAACCTTACTAATTGTTATAAATAAATGATCTAGAAAATAAAAGGGTAAGTTACCATTTAAATGTTTTACTTGTGCAAGAGCAGGATACTATGCTACTAAATGTCCTTTTAGGGATGATAGTAAGAAACGCGATGATTATGAAAGGAGAGATTATTACAGAAGATATAAAAAAAATCCTACTTGTACTAATAACAAAGATACAAGTAAGATTTTTTTTCTCTATGAAGACTTATTCATCAGAGGATGAAGAAGGAAATGATTCAAACGAGAAGTACTATTCTTAGATATCAAGGAAAGTGACAATGATAGATTAAAAACTTAGAATATTGTAGAATAATCTATTAAGACTACTCTACATGCAGAAGAAGAATCTAGATCTTGGATTATTGATTCTAGTTATATAATAGGTGACATAAGAGTGTTTATAGAACTTGAATTATATGACGAATGATTAATCACATTTGATGGTGAAGCCTCTACCCCTATATGTGGTAAGGGACCTGGTCTATTAATGGAAAGTATAAGGCTAGTGATGTCTATTATGTTAAGGCCTTAAGACAAAGTCTTTTAAATGAGAGTTAATTGTGCAGTAAAGGGTTTGAGGTTTTTTTTTGGAGGTAGATGTGAAATCAGAAAAGGTTCCAGGAAACTTGTTTTAGAAGGTATGAGAAATGGTAATTTGTCTACTCTCTAAAGAAGAATAATGGAGATAGTTTCCCTTTGTTACTAACAAATAAATGTTGGCTATGACACAAAAGAATTGGACCACGTTAAGTTTGAAAATTCAATTAAGATCACTTCCTCTAAATTTGTAAGAGACAAGCCAAAGATTATCGGGCTTGCTAAGACTCTATGAAGGGAATCTCAAATGGGAAAACAAACTAGGAATACATTATAGAACAAAGGATGCTCAACTACAAGGCCTTTTGAGCTGATGCATATCAATCGATATGGACCTACAAGAAGAAGATGAATAAATGGTGAAAGGTACTTCATGTTACTTATTGATAACTATTATAGAATGACACAGGTGACTATTTTAGCTTGTGAGTTTGAATAAATTTTCCTTTCAATATTGGTAGAGATTATCTCTTACCTCATGAATTCCGTCCATGCCTATCAAATAGAATTATAGTGCCCCTGAATAAGGAGACCTTTTGAATCTGGAGAAATTAAAAACTAAGAGTAATACTTTGATTATATGTACCTTTGAATCCAAAGAAAAGAATTATTTTATATGCTCCAACTCGTTAGACACTCAACCAATGTAGCATTGCATAATCCCTAATGAATACACATAAACAACTCTATAGTCTAAACAACATTATCATTAAAGAGATAGAATTCCAAATGTTTAAGATTTCATGAATCTAATAGAGCCTATTATTTTGTCCTTATCTATATACAATTTTGACCTTGCACAAGCCCTTCACAAAGTCTAGGATGGTTTGAATGACTCAAATTACTCAACCGACTAGTATATTTTATTACGTGTCAAGATTTCACAATGTCTTTCATTCACAATAGACGTGGTAGGTATTAAAAAACTCGATTTTGCTGAAAATGCAAGGAAATCAACATTCAAGCAGTGTATAGGCATATGAATCTACATAGATTTTATTTACTCCCTTCCATACCTTCAGTGTTTGACCCTCTATATTTTAATTTCCCACTATATCTAGTATCTCACAAATAAACTCTTCAAATCTCTCACACCATAATCCTCTTGATGATTCATGCACTTCCTACTCATCGCCTCTACATTCATCTTTTCTTTCTTTGATACCACATGAAGGTGGGCTCTAAACTTGATGTCATCATTTAATAACATACGAATGAGATTTATACACAATGCGGTTGAACAATAGACAACAACTACCAAAAGTAGTTACCAAATGGTAACAAGGAGAATAGTTATACCATGTACACCGAAACAATTATATGGTGATAGTGTTCTAAATAATTTAATATGTTGACATTGACTACAATTACAACAACAATGATTCAAATACCTTCTATGCTTGAGAAAATTGAATCAAGACCCCTAGAAAGACATGAATGTGAGGAGATCTTAACTAGCTTTGAATCTTCAAAACCATAGAAAATATTTTAATACCAAATTTTACATTCCTTATAGCAGACTAGTCATATAAATGAATAGAAAAAGAAAATAATATAAAATAGAACGTAATGAATAATATTTCGTTGAATGGACAAAGCCACATTATAGTATATTGTTGTCTTCTTCAAGAATAACATACAATGCCTATACTATTGATGCTTTTATGAGTTCTACTTTAATAAAAAAAGTAATCAATTAGAAAGAAATAGTTAGAATTTGCAAGTCATAACAAAGAATGTACCCCTACCAATTTTCATAACTCTTTGAAGATAAATATTATTTTAATACTATCAATCTAAAAAGAAAATCATATAAAGATTCATTTTACAATTCAAAGAAAGCGTGAACTATATCAATATGATTATTTATACACAAAATAGATAAGTTTGTAGAGACATAAGTGATTATAAAGTGTAGAATCAACCTAAGACATATATGCATGTCATAGATAAATTGAGGTGATATACAAATAAAAAGATAACCATTTCCAATTAAAAATAAACAAATTCTAAAAAGTTTGTAGAGACATAAGTAATTATGAAGTGTGGAATCATCCTAAGATATATATGCATGCCATAGATAAATTGAGGAGATATACAAATAGAAAGAAACCATTCCCAATTAAAAATAAACAAATTCTAAAATACTGATTAATGATATGCATCTTTAAATCCTAAGCTAGATACACTGTTTATGTTTTAGTCCCTGGCTTTTAGTGGCGGGGACTAATGTTTTCGAGTTACTTTGCCCTGCTAATTCATTCCTCGGGCCAGTTGCATACAGTCTCACTTCCCCGTGTGAATTTTCCTGTTAAAATGAAATTTTGAATATTTATTTCTGATTTTTGATTGGCTGTTGTCATTTTATTGAGTAGTATTTTCATTTTTCCGTTAGAAAATTAAGGAAAAAATAGGGCGGGAGTTCTGCGAGGTTGGGAAAAAAATGGCACCCTGCAACATTTGGGCAACATGCACACTCTACACACTTGGAGGCCATCGGGCAGGTGGAGGCTATGGCGGACAGACCAACGACAAAAGAAAGAAGCAGCTGCCAATAGAATACACCAGTTGGCAATTAGGGTTTTTTCCCCTCATGCAGGTGAGAGATGTGCCCTCTGCATTAAAAATATTCCATCTGCAAGCACTTTTCCTCTTCCAGGATACGGAGATCATGCGGGATACAGCGATACGCAGCATGTGAATTTTGCTTACGGTGGAGGCGTGGAGTTTCATTTTGGGTTGTTCCCCTCCATCTCTCTATTTCTGTGTCTCTATCCATTCTTCTTTCTTTCATAGTTAAGTAGCTTCTCATTGTTGCAGTAAGTTCATAAGCCCTACATTGAATTTTTTTTGACGAGCCCTACTAAAACCACAGTAACTTACTTCCGTGGGTTTGAAACCGTGACTAGTGGAATTTGAGCTTGTTTGGACTTGATTCACAAATTCTGTACATTCTCTTCCCCCCAGTATTGTCTGGCTTAAATTAATTTGCTATGAGATGGCATGAGGATTTTTTAAGGTTCTAGGATTCTCTTAATTGTAATTTTGAGATTCGGTATTTTTCCTTTTAATGCGATTCTTTTCATTTCCAAAATATCTGTCTATTTCTTGTAGAAAAATTTGACATGGCAATCCCCAGGCTCGCTTCAATTTGAGAACTGATGTAGTTAATTTGTTTATTTTCATTAATTCTGAAATTTCTATTAAAATCTGGGCACTTGTAAGAAGTCTCCACATGGTATTTTTTAATGTTAAAAATCGCACTGTTTTTTTCTATTGAATCGTGCATCTTTAATCAGCTCATTGTATGCCATTTTTCCTCCTCGAGAACATTGCACGACTGGTTGTTCTGGGTGCTGTCATTTTCTGACGTTGTTTAAAAATGTAAGAGGCCACCTCTGTTGCTACAATTGTTCTGTACTCTTCCACTAAGCACTTAATTCAAACAGTTCGTTTGTATTAAGGAAATATGATGTCTCTGCTGTAGTTTCCAGTTTGTGTCGGGTGGGCTGGCAATAGTCACTGCTTTCTCGCCCAACCCAACTCCCTAGTCAATATAACTATTTCATGTGACTACTGGCTAGCAATTTTGAATACTAAGTTTTAGATCAAGCCCATGCCCATTGTTGCATTTCTTTTCATGCAAATGAACAAATGGCTTCATTGGATATGAAATCAGCACAGAAAATTCAATTCTCTCTGTAGTATCTATCATATAAAATGGATGAATCAGAAATTTCAGTGGTATTTGATTAGACTCATCGTCTCTTTCAGGAGGTATCCACATTTTTGTCTTAGTTTTCTAGTTTGATTTATCATTGTCAAATTAAAGACCCAATGGGATTTAAAATTGTGACTGCCAATTGGAAGTAATTCGATACAAATCTCCAGATCAAGCTCAAGCCCACATGTACTCTTTGTTCCGTATGACGAAAAAATGATTTCTTGGATTTGGGATCAGGATTGTAGGTTATCAATTTGCATAAATTAAATTTTAAGACCAAATCCATTTCAAATCCAATTCAATCCAATGTTGTAAAGCATCACCCTGAAGAATCACAATTGGAAGATGATCAACGGTGAATTGTACTCTTCCTGCTAGCCACTTTGGTACTTTCTCCCATGCAGACAATATGTTATATGTTTCTACGTTTTCTTTCACTACTATTTTGATACATATCATGTGTATGCTGATCTCATTTCTATTTTTGCTTTCTTTTTATTTTCTTTCCTAGCTTTTGGTTCTGATTAATATAAATTTGCTTCATGGCAATTTATTTATGCAAAAGCACTTTGTGCTAGGTGGTGTTTCCCAGCCTAAGCCCATGTTCTCTAGGAATGTGTTTACTGCCCAAAGTCTCCTTGCGCCCCGTACATTTCCAATTTATCTCTTCATAAGTTACAATTTCAAAATCTTTCAATGTTGAATGTCCATACTCAGGCTCTTAGCTAAATAGACTATAAGATTTATTTACTATAAAATAGCTAAATGTTTTAGCCATACCAGAAACTTGTCCGGCCATCCCCTGCTAGCCCCATCCCTGAAACTCCACTTAACATAGGAATTTTGTGTAATATAAAACAAAAGCGATCAAAGATTCTAGATTATTTCATTTTTTCTTAAGAACTTAGGGCTGTTTCGGACTTTCCTTATTGCATCTGCATTGTACTTTTGTTTTAAACTCAGGTCTTCCTTGCATTTTTTATTATGGCATCCTTCAAAAATAACGTTACAACAAACACTAAGAAGGCCAGTGTTTAACCCTGCCCAAGGCTAGCTGCCCACATTTGTAATGCCCCAATATTAATTGAAGTTAATACTATAAAAATATTGGGGATGGGCGTGGGCACAGGTTGAGTTTGACAGCATATTGATTCTGTCAATGGTAGGATATCCCAAACAATGATCAACTGTCGTGATTATGACTCAGATAGATTTCCTTCCATCAATGGTAGCATATGTGGAATATATATTAATTGTGGTGACTCCGACAGCAAAGATTTCCCTTTAATGGCCAAACAGAGATTAGCTAGGCGATTTTGACAGTAAAGATTGTCTCCTGTTGATGACAGCCAAGCCATTAGAAATTAGCTGTAACTGCATAGGTTGGCCTCCATCCATGGGTGTATTCACCAATTAGACATTAGCTATGCTGATATTGACAACATATGTTGCCCGGATGTCTATAGCAGTTTATGACGAATCAAGCTTATCTACCATAATTTTAATAACATAGATAAGCCAACTAGAGATTAACTGCAAATATTTTGTTGACATAGATTGCCTTCCATTTATGGCAGTGTATGCTAAATGATATTAGCTATAGTGATTTTGATAGCATTGTTTGCCTTCCGTCAATGACAGTATGCAGCAGGTAGATATTAGCTGAGGTAATTTCTACAACGCTTGTTGTTGTCCATCAATGGCAAGATATCTGGAACAGAGATGCACTGATGCAGTGATTTTTATTGCCTCAATTTCCCTCCATTAAAGAAAGAATATGTCAAATAGATATTATGTGCAGTAATTTTGATGGCATTACTACGCTCCGTACATAATAGCACATTCCAAATAGAAATTAGTTGTAATGTCATAGATTGAACTCCATAGGCGGCATCACACAACAAACAAAGATTAGCTTCTGTGATTTTGAAGGCAAAGATTGCTCACCCAGCCTTAGCAGCATCTAGAGAATAAAACAGCTTAACTATGGTGATCTTGAAAAATTTGATTGCCAAAGAGGTACTCTATTGAACAGACACTTGCACAACTCCTGTACCTATTTTTGTATATGATATAATTGCTCTTTGTAATATCTGTTAGATCCCTAATAGATTTTCCATGTACAAACATTTTGAATTGTGAAATGAATTTTAACTTCCATACCTTAATCTAATGTACTTATACCCATTTTCCATTGAATTTCCAAAGTGTTTATCTATTGCTCGAGTTCCATGTCGACTCCTCTTTCTTTTGGTCTACAGTTTGTAGTAATATTTTGAAGTAATTGATGTGGGAGTTGGAAAATAATGCAGTCTTGAGGCTTTTCCCCTGCTACAGCTTTACTAGTATCATACTCTTACTCCAAACTTTATTGTGGCCATCCTTGTATGGCCACCAATTAGTTTACAAGATATTAAATTCTACTGGCACAGACCTAACTGTGAGGAACAATTATGTATTATGATATTATCTGATAGTCATGCTAATCTCTACATATGTTCATATGAGTGCAATCTCTCTGACTTTTCTTCATCTCACTTATGATCTTCAACAGGAAGAGAGCAATTTTGATTATTGTTTTTTCTTAACTTCACCATTATAGCATTAAGGATCCTGCATCCATTGATCACGTCAATAATAAAATGACAACCATCATGTATTCAACACAAGACAACATTAGTAAAAATAGATCTTTTTTTTTTCAAAATGTTTGGTCCAATATCCTTCAACATCTTGGCTATTTGGATATACACTGGCTCTCTAGTGCAGGAAATGTAAAGGATAGCTGCATGCCTGATTTTTTGGCATACTGCAGCTCTTCAATACACTTGCTCTTCCAATTCACCAGTCATTATTTCTTAAAATTGGTCAGCTTTTTTTAGTCTACAACTGTTTTCATACCAATTATGTTGTATAAGGATGTCTTTGATGTTTGTTACTCTGATTTGTGGCTGTGGTAGATTTAAAAAAAGAAATCCCAGACAAGAGCTTTCTTTAACTTCCAAAGCGGATTACAAATGAGGCATGCCAACAATGAACTTTGATACTATTCTGGCTTCTTAATTCTACTCAGGAATACCAATTATTACAAAAGCATTGTTCATAAAATTTTATTTCAGAGGTTGTAGGACTCATGGAAAAATATGCAGCTGCAAACAACTACCAATGCAACAAGCTGAATTTCTCAGCTTTGACAATACGGCAAATCTAGGTTAAACAAGCATACACCTTGGTAACATACTATCAACAGAAGCAAACCCAAAAATAGAAATTAAAGGATCCAGCTTTGACAATACAACAAATCTAGGTTAAACAAGCATACACCTTGGTAACATACTATTAGCAGAAGCAAGCCCAAAAATAGAAATTTATTCCTTTAAGGACATTTCACTTTGGATTTTGAAACTAAGGGTTCAAGGGTATGAAACACACTTATTATGTCTAAAGACCCTTAGCTAGAAGACCCACACATATGGCTCCGTAAGCTTGTTAATCTTCTTACTGTAACTAAATCCACCTTATATGTTTTTCAAGACACTATATTTTCCCCCTAGATCAACCAATTATTGTAATTACGCTCCAAATATATATACATGGAGCAGAAAAAGGAAAACCAGAGATAGTGCATCAAGATTAAAAAATGCTTGCGACACTAACAGCTTAGCTGAAGCACATGCAATTTTAAGAGGATTGAATTTAGCTAGAGAAGATAATAAAAGAAGGTAATTGGTATTGTGGAGTCAAGGGACCGCATCAATCATAAATAATTGGAAGACTGTTCACAAAAGCATACAATCAAAAAGGGTTATGAAGTTATAAACAAAATCAAAACATTGTGTTAGGAGAGTTTGAAACACTAGAGTTTAAAGTGTACCGCAAGTAAATAATTGGAGTTTTAATAAGGAACTAATTAAGACATCAATTGGAGTTTACACAAACTGAAGATTTTTGTGGGGCGTAATGGAAGCAAGAATTAATACTTTTGAAGCTTATTTTATTTATATTATTCAGAGCATTATTGCTCAAAGTGTGAGCTTTAAAAAAGAGTGTCCTTGTTCAAGAAGCAACAAGGCTATTAAGCTCTCTAGAGATTTCCATAGGGAAGATGAGAAGGAAATTGAATAGTGCTAATGTGGTAACCACACTTTCCTTGGGATCTTAGTCACTGAGCTCTGATTCTAAGGAGCTGAATTTAACCATTTTGGGTCTCTGGCCTCTTTCTGATTTTCCCTCATAATAACTTTATAGCATCAGGTTCAACGACATGGATTCTTGCTTGCACTTATCTCCTTGCATTTTGTTGCACCTACATTCGACATCCACAGATTACTCCTAGGCAGACTTTAGCTTCATTAGGGAAGAACTATAAAAAAATTCCTATCCGAGAATGAACATCCAGATAGAATACTCAGGATTCAAATGACTTAATCAACATGGATTCTTTCTTGCACTTATCTCCCTGCATTTTTGTTGCACCAATATGATCAATATGCTATGAAATTCCATGCAAATATCATCATTTGGATCCTAGAATTTACGGAGTTCTCAAATGTGTGTCAAAATGACAAATAGAGAGAATAAATCTGTTCAAAGTGTTGAGCCTTTGATCGTCAAAGTGTACATGTATCCCCCTCTTTCTATTTTACTACCAGGAATTTTTCATTTACCTGTCAACAGGATTGTGGCCCTCCTATTGAGTATTTTGTAACCATTCAAGCCTTTGAGTTCGACATCCTACTTAAACGAGATTCAAACTTTAAAAGTTTGGAGATACTCTATCTGATAATCGATTAACCTTACCTTGTCCGTTGCTTCTACAAATATTTTAAGATAATGCACTAGATAGTATAAGGGTTCATGTCTTTGGTAGTAATGATTTTAGGCTTGCCGTTATCCAATAGTTGTGTGGTCTAAATACATAACATGTAATCCACATTCCAACCAAGTATCTATGCCACTAAAATAGCAGTTTTCTGTGCTTTCCTTTTTGTATGTTTACTTTTGTTCATGTATTCTAGTTTTGGACAAGTCTTCTTTATTTGTTACTTGCTACACAGCAACCAAGCTAAATTTATCAGCCCCAGACTCTGTGATTTGAGTTATATCATCAATTTCTGGTGTCTCGTCAAATACAAATGGGGTAATAGTCTTTGTATAGCGTTGTCTCTATTAAATTGACCTCCCCTGCCATTTACAGTCTCAGGACAGTATATAATAGGCATACATATACACATTTTCATCTACCCCAAACTTTTTATAGCTGATGACTTATACTGGCTCATTTTCGAGCCTGACTAGGATGTATAAGGTTGTTGGAAGGCCAGATTGGTCAGATTCCTCACCCATTGTAGCTGCTAGAAATCCATGCTGCATGATTTAGTTAGTTTGGTTGTACATGGATAGAAAAGCTGAAGTTGCTTTTTAAGTGAGAATAAATGTTTTGACAGAAAATAAAGAATGAACCATTTTATACTTTATAGTTGTAAATTATTTTAATTGTTCTTGCTAAAAACTAGAAAATTATGGCACTTGCAAAATTAATCGACATGTTTGCTTTTGCGCTCGCTTCTTCTTTATTTACTTTTCTACTTAATCTAGACCATAGTTTTGGAGCTTGTAGGATGCTACTATGTATTCACTGTTTAATGTTGCAATAGTTAAAGTGAAAACATTGTTGTCCTTGTAATGCACATTTAGCCCTTACTGAATTTGAGGCATTACACCCACACCAAAAATACAAAAATGTGGTATGACTTACATTGCATACAATCTGCCTCTTTTAAACAATAGGCAAGGACTCCAGCCGCACCTATGCAGCTCTTGTTTATAATTATATTAACTTACCCAAACCCAAAATAATATTAATAATTAATCTAAACTAATTATATAGTTATCCATATAATATCAATAATTACTTTATACAACCCAATAAATCCACAAAGAGAACCAAAATTACAGATCTTTAGGGCCCGTTTGGTTGAGGGGTGGAATTGGAATTGAACGGGAATTGGCATTTCCCAATTCCCAAAATGTTCAATTCTCTGTTTGGTTCCAAAATTAAAAATTGGAATAGGGTTATGCGAATTCTAATTTTGGGTCATTTTGAGCATTCCACAATTCCTTCTCAGACCTGTTATTGGAATTGA
>MU228120.1:602653-646561 GCA_018584345.1 Thuja plicata | reverse complement strand
TATATATATATATATATATATATAGTATTTACATTTAGATTTAAATGTTGTATTTAGAGTTAGATTTAGATTTTGTATTGTATTTAGATTTAGATTTAGATTATTTAGTATTTAAGTGGTGTATTTAGTATTCTAATTAGTTTTTAAATGTTGTATTTAGTATTAAATTTAATTTTAGTATTGTATTTAGTTTTAAAATATTATTTTTAGTATTTTATTTTCTTTTAGATTTTAAATATTATATTTTAATGTTTTAATATTTGGGTTTAATATTATAGGTATACTAATGTTTGAAATAACATTTTAAATATGGAGGGCAATCACCATATTAATGAACACTTCAATATAACAAATAACTTGTCCATGGAGCACGCGCGGGAGCAGGGAAGGTGGAGGCCCCAACGGTCATTTGCATGAAAATTTGAAGGCTGACCTGGCTCCTTTGATGGTCGTGGTGCTTTCCAGAAGCATGGAGACCTAAAACCTGATCAGATAAAACCAATGCTCCCCTCATTGACACTCAAGGAAAAGAAACCAGAGATGGAAGGAAATGGGAGAATAATGACTCTGGATCACATCCATATAGGGGTTATGAGTCTCATGTCAAAAAATTTGATTTTTCTAAGATTGCTGATAGATTCTACAGACCTAAGAAACATATGGTTTCACAGCAAAATCGGAAGAAACCAACTTTAACGCCTCAACATGAGCCAAATATCAGGTTTGAAGTCATCTCCACTATGTGTGTCTCTAACTCCACTTGGTAGGAATCTATAGACACTCTTAAGGATAGAGCTTTCTTTTTCAAATGGTTAGGACCATGACCATCTGTTAACCTTATTAAGAGCCGGTGTCAGAAAATTTGGGGTAAGGGGTGCAAATTGAAAATCCTAGCCAGTGGATTCTATTTGGCCCTCTGCGAAGAAAAGACTGATAAGGACTGGATCTTAAACAATGGACCTTAATAAATGGGAAAGGTCTTTTTTTTAAAGATTGGGTGTCTAACATTGTTCCAACCAAAGAGAAAATCTTAGAATACCCAGTCTGGATAAACCTACATAATCTCCCAGCTGAGTATTGGGGTCAAGAAACACTTCAACAGATTGGCAATATGATTGGATCTTTTATAAGATCTGAGGAGGTGATTAGTCAGATGGATTAATCCATACATCCCAAAATCTTGATCAATCTACAACAAAACATACCGGTCCCAAATCATATTACTTTGGACACATCAAATGGTGCATGGAAACAGAGGATCAAAATTTGGGATGAGGATATAATGGTGGACAACATCTAAGATTCTCGCATGGTTAAAGGAAAGGGTTTTATGCAGGATCTCCTTCTAAATGAACTAGCAAGAAGGTCCCTATCTAGAAACCTAACTCAGCTAGACGAGGCTGAAATTGTTGCTAAACGCCCTGGTGATAATGCATTGGCTTCACCTTCTTGGCGAAAGGAGTGTCGTTTGGCTGTTGAGGCGGCTATCCAGAGCCCATCCTTTTCTAACCAATAGGTTCTTTAGAAGATAATCACTTCTATCCCCACATGCCCAAGCTCAAACTCTACAGATTCGCTAGAAAATTATCCCTTCATCATCCTATCATTTATGCTACTGATGAAAGCAAAGAGGAATCCCCACCCTGCACTCTCAACCTTCTTGATGAAATGGGTGCTCCTACTCATATGCATAGTGAGACCTGCCTCGGCAATAGAGAGTTCTCAAAACCAAAAATCTGGTTTAAGTCTGCTCTTGAAACCCATGACTCATTGGAAGCCTTCTTTAGCCCCCTCTCTGAGACCATAGTCCTTGCCCCTGCTTATAAAGCACCCATTATTGGAGTCTCTGTAGCCCAAGACACTAGATCTTCACCTATTAAGGTGGTCACGCTACTAGAGAAACCAGGTGTGGAGACATATCTCAAATGTATTGAAGCTATTGGTGCTTCTCCAGGCTCACATGGGAAACAATTCCCAAGGAGCTCAGTAATCCTCTCCCCAACCATTCAAATTTCTGAAGAATGCCAGAAGAGATCTTCTCAAAATAAGGTTAGTTGCTTCCTTCCTATTTTAGAAGATCTTAACAGAATAAAGGATGATCATGATAAATATAAAGAGATTGGTGAAGAGATAGCTACTGAGGGAGATCCCCAGGATGGTCAAATCTCTCCAATTAGAAATCTAGAAAGTTCTTTCAATGAAGCTAGAGACAGTGGGGATAATTTATTAGAATACTAATTTAATTTAAGCTTTTCTAGTGATGATGGTGGGGATGATTACTTGGGGATAGAAGAGTCTCTTAATGTTCTTGAAAGTAGAGGTTTGCACCAATCTGAGTCTAAAATGAAGAGACCAAAACTGGGGATGAAACAGAGAAGAGGAGCTAAATCCACCAAAGAAAAGTTGGAACAAGTTGGTTGTGTAGCAGACCAGACAAAATTGCTGAGATCGGGAAAGGTTATTTCCTTTTCTCAGAAGTAATGAGGATCCTCTCGTGGAATGTCAGGGACTGCAATGCCCCTGAAAAAACTCGCCTGCTCAAGAGAGGTCTTGATCAGACAAGACCAGACTTAGTTCTTTTGCAAGAAACTAAACTTAAGGGTGAAGATATTATTTTGTTTCGAAAGAAATTTACTAAATGGGGTGGGGTGTTTTCAGAGTCTTCTGGTGCTTCTGGGGGCATGTGCATTCTATGGTATGACAGTGCAGTGAATGTAGTGATGATCAACCAAGCAGCTAATTGGCAATGGATTGAAGTTACATCTAAACAATTTCTTTCTAAATTCTATGTTTTCAACATCTATGGACCTAATAGCCCTTCTGAGAAAGAGGCTTTATGGAAGGTTATTTCCACCTTCCTAGCTGATAGAAGAGAGGAACTCTTCATTTTAGGGGGACACTATAATGCCATTTTAAGTCCCCATGAGAAAAAAAGGTGGAAAAGGCTGGCAAAGTAAAAGCCAGAAGGATTTTTCTGAATTTGTCCTGAATAATGGGTTGGAGGAATTAGACTTCAGAACAAGGGATTACACTTGGACCAATAGAAGAATGGTTTCCTGAATATAGCTGAGAAATTGGATAGATTTTTCCTTGCTGGAAATTAGGAAGAGTGTGACTAGATATGTACAACGGATATTTTACCTTTAACAGGTTCTGATCACCACCCAATCATGTGCAACATTCAAGAAGATGCTGCTCCTGAAAGATCTCCTTTCAAGTTTGAAGCTATGTGGCTGAGGGCGGATGAATTTTATACCAACATAGAAATTTGGTGGCAGAATGCTCCTGTCTTGGAAGGTAAAAAATCATTTAGTTTTTTCAAAAAACTTCAATATGTTAAGGATCAACTTAAATTTTGGAATCGAGATGTGTTCTGAAATATCTTTATGGAAAAAATCAATGTTGAAAAGAGCTTAAACCTTCTTAATAAGCGAGTGATAACACAAGGTATGGATGAATTCATGTATCTAGAAGAACAAACCCTTCAAAAATAGTATAAAGAAAGTCTTGCTAGGGAAGATATTTATTAGAGACAAAATTTGAGGGAGACTTGGCTAAAAGAGGGAGATAGAAACACAAAATTCTTCCAAAAATCAATTAAAGCTAGAAGGGCTAGAAATAAATTTTTCTCTATTGAAACTTATGAAGGGGCGGTTATTAATGAGCCACATCAAATCAATCAAGAAGCTATTAACTATTTTCAGAATACCTTCACACAACATGGGAGGAATGAAAATGATACTTAGGGACTGCTAGATCTCATCCCTAAATTTATTTCTAAAGTCGAGAATGCCATGCTCTCCTGCCCAACCTCACTAGATGAAGTCAAGACTGCTTTCTTTGGTTTGGGAGGGGATAAAGCCCCTGACCCTGATGGCTTTCCTGCCTTATTCTATCAGAAGACTTAGAATATCATTGGTGAAGATCTCCTACAAGTGGTAGATGAATCAAGATCCAAAGGATTTATGCTTAAAGAATTCAATAACATCTTCATAGCCATGATTCCAAAAAAAATGGATATCAACCCTTTTGATGACTTCAGACCCATTGCTTTGTGAAACACAATTTACAAGATTATTGTTAAAGTGGCTTCTAACAGACTTAAAACTATCATCAGTAGCATAATCTCTAAAGAGCAGAGTGGTTTTGCCCCACATAGATCTATTTTTGAAGGGATAATTATAGCCCATGAAGCTATTCATACAGTGAAAATAGCTAAGTTCAATAACATGATGATTAAATTGGATATTAAGAAAGCCTATGACAATGTCAATAGGGATTTTCTTCTCAATGTTCTCAGGCGGTTTGGGTTTGTTGAGAGTTGAGTAAAATGGATGGCTAGTTGTATTAATACACCAAGATTCTCTATCTTGGTGACAGGAAGTCCTCTGGGCATCTTTGAAACCACAAAGGGAATAAGACATGGTAACCCTATTGCAACCTTCCTTTTTATTATCATGGCTGAAGTTCTTGGCCGCTTTATAACTAAACAAAGAACTACAGGTAAATGTAAGGGCATCAAGATTGTTGCGGGTGTTGACTCATCTACACACCTACAATTTGTAGATGATAACTTCATCCTTGGAGTTGCCTCTGTAGATGAAGATCGTGTCATTTAAAGAACTTTAGACAGTTACAACAATTCCACTGGCCAATGTATAAATTGGAACAAATCAGAGATTTACTTCTTTAATACAAATCAAAATATTCAACATGAAATCAGTGGCATTTTGCAGATTATAACAAGGTTGTTACTAGGTAAATATCTTGGGGTGCCTCTTTTTGATGGTTCCTCCAAGCCTCACCTATGGAAAGGTCTCTTGGATAGTTTCTTTAAAAGGATGGAGGGATGGAAGAGTCGATGGTTAACCTCTGCTGACAGGATCTTACTTCTTCAAGTTTTTATCTCAGCCATCCCCATCTATTCGATGAGAAACTTCAAAATTCCACACAAAGTCCTTGATGCCATCACAAGGAGAATGAGGAAGTTTTTTTTGGAATGGGGTTGAGGAGGGTGATAAATGGCCTCTCCTTGCATGGGAAATTTTTTTTAAGAACAAGTCAAATGGAGGTGCTAGTTTGAAGGACTGGAGGAAGATGAATTTAGCTCTAGGAGCAAAACTTGTTTGGAATATATGCAGTCAGCCAGGAAGCTTATGGGTCATAATTTTGAGAGAGAAATACTTGGACTCTAAAAATGATGAAAGAATCCTTACTATTTCTAATCCCCCTAGAGGTTATGCAATCTGGAACTTCATTGTAGACTGTAGACATGTCATTCAAAGATATGTATTGTAATACCCACCTCTTAGTTTGCTTTTCAGTTTGTGGATGCCAAACTCTTTTAGGCATTTTTATGTGTGTGGTTATTTCAGTTGATCTTGAGGATATTTATGTACTACATTTTAGTATGTTATTGATCCATTTCTTTGTATATGTGATTTAGGGTTACTTTATGATGCTTATGTATATGTTAGGATTTAATTTCAATTATGGTTTTCTGACAATACTAACCTTAGATTTATATGCACATTGATAATTGTATGTTTCACATTACTGTTTGAGGTGCTTGGTATGGTATGGGACAGAGTCGTAGTTACTTGCTTCGGTGAGATCCACACGATAACCTAGTCTCAACCATTGTTTTCCATATTATATATGCATTTATGCTCATCTTTGTGATGACAGGCTTGCAGGTACTGGGCTACCTCTTCCCTGAATTGGCAGGAGTGATCGTGCCCTATCACAATATCTCAATGGTAAGAGAGGGGAGATAGTTTTCAGGTCTAAATCCTATCCGAAACCTAATTGTCCTAATTAGTGGACAAGTATCCGTCTGGCTACCTTACCGAATTCGTATAGTTGACAGGAATTCGTGTATCCCTTTCCTTGAGCATGTTTGATTTTGCTTATGTTCGATTTCAGGTGCTTGATTTGATTATTTGTGTGTTATATCATGTTATTTATTTAATTAAATATATAATTTTTTTTAAGCCAAAGTGAGGTGTCCACCATAGTTATATTAATATATACTAATTCAATGACTCCCCTGTGGAAGAATCAGGAAGAAACCCCGGGATCGTAGTCATATACAATTTAAAATATGTCAGCTTTTACATTTGAATTTGCTCAAAAAACCCACAAATCCTAATAGGTTATATTACGATGATTACATTTTGGTTTCCATAGGAAACCCACTAATTCTGGTTGAGTGATACATAAAACAGAGATATCCCCTAGAATTTTCCCCCAAATTATGGAAGGGATAAAAAACTATACTATGATACTGTTCGCTGTTTATTACAGAGTATCAAAATTTCAAATAAGGCCTACTAAATATGCCTAAGCCATATACCTAATTACATGAATTCACAAAATGGCATATCCAAAACGCGTGCTTCTATTTTGCAGTCAATCATTCTTCCATTGGAACAGAGGAATCCCACGCTTTTTCCCATTCGGTAGGCAGAACCGCAACACTTTCAATTTCCCATCCATCGATTGTGTTCTGGGCCGCCGGGCGGATGTTGGAAGAGTGACTGGGCGAGGGTGGTGCATTCAGATCAGGTACTTTTTTTGAGTTCCCATAGGGCACCTTGTAGCAGAGCGGAGGTTGAACAAGAGGAAGTGGCGAAAGTAGAAGATCCAAGATCGAATGTGCCAGACACCGGAGTTTATCCACTAGCGGTTTCCCAAGGGCCGCACCCACAATCTGTAGATTGTTGCTTAGTACTCAGAAGCTCTTCTGTTCCATCGCCCATTTGAAGCTGTCATATGCCATCAGGTGTTCATGACTGGCCATAATATCTTAATGTAACAACAGTCCCCTAATCAATGCATTGCTTGACCAAAGGTCATACCTCTGCAGTGCCATCGTGAGTCGTGTTCCGTGAATATATTGAGGTTGAACGATCTTATTAGCGATGTAGACTACCAAGTCCACCGAATGCAGCATGTCCATTAAGTTGGAAAGGAATATCGACACCAGCTGAGAGGGGAAGACCACTATTCTGGTTTTGGGAGACAAAACATGCTCCCCAACAACATGACGGATAGCCCTATAATGTAACATTGAATTGACAATAAAGACTTGGTCGAGTTTCAGATGTTCAATTCTGTTTGGGAATGGAGACTCAGAAGCATGTGGAGAGATTTATACCCTATAGTTCCTTGGTAATAGTTCATCATGAAAGTGCCCGCAAGTCTGGCAGGAAGGAAATTCCTTACGAAGCATTTTACTCGCTTACAAATAATCTGCACTGTGTAATACTTACAAGGCATTGTGAATGCACGTTATGAGAAGAAGGGTATTTGTAGATCTCAGCTGGGTGGTTATGTTTTGTGCCAATTAATGGCAAATCTCCCACAACCTGTAGTTGAAGTATAAAAAGTACAGCGTGCATTTATAATATAGGGTGCGTATCTTTTAATCGCATATATCCTTTAATGATCAAATTACATGGCAACTTAAACAATGTACTTTTATCACTGTGACGGTCTTGTAATTGCAGGAAGTTGGTACTTAAGAGTTACCTTTTCATCATGTAATAGCATTCCGCTCTATCACACAGATTTGGCCGTAATGCCATGTGAAGTGGTGCTGCACTGTCATTAACTATCACCAATCGATGATTCCAAGTAGGATATCTATACAGTCACCAATCTCACATCCGCACATTTGGAGATGATCCTACATATGTCGATCTGTCAAGATTATAAATTTCTTGTAACTTGGCATCCTGACTTAAAGTTGCATCATAATTATAGGATATTACCTCATGTCCATCACATCCTTGGTTTTCCAAGTGGTCTGCTAATTGATTGCCCTCCCTCAAAGTATGTGAAATCTGAACTTCTTGAAATGAGTCTAGTAATTGCCAGATTTGTTGAAGAATGTAGGTGAGTCTCCAATTATGAGATACTCGATTAAGGCATGCTGAGATTATTACCATCGAGTCTCCTTCTATATGTATCTGATGGAGTCCTCCATTTTTAGCCAATATTAATCCTTTAAATAATGCCCTAGCCTCAGCCATGTTATTTGTTCCAGTTGGTAGTGGGCAACATTTTATTGCTAGTAGTAATCCTTGATGATCCCGGATGCATACACCTGCCCCTGATTTACCTGGGTTCCCTCTTGAGGAGCCATCAAAATTAATTTTGCTAACCCCTTTTGATGGTGGAATCCATTTGACTCGATCTCTAGAAATCACCTGATTTGATGTTGTTTTAAAACACCAACCAAAAGGTACATGAATCTATTTCCATTCTCGCAGTATTGATGAATCTCACGAGTCACCAAATTGTGTTTAAGTTTACTGTGGCTAGCATTGACTAGTTTAGAAATCGATCTCTCTAGGTGATTTGTAACTGCCTGAATTGAAGAGGGAGTACTGTGAAAAATTATTGTGTCTCTCCCACCATATTGCCCATACAACTAACGCTGGAGTGCACTTCCAAATTGTTGAGAAGAGGGATGAAGAGTATAACTGTGGCCATGATTCAAATAGATCACATAGCTTGTTTGGCAGTGGGGTAGAATATTGTAACTTTCTGAGGATAAAAAACCAACATTCTTGTGAAAATTGACAATTTAGAAGTAGGTGATCTGTATCTTCATGGTGATTATCACATAGAAGACAGTTGGATGGTTGAGCTATGTTGAGTCTATGAAATCATTCACTAGTTAATGCCCTGTTGTTCAAAGCTAGCCAAGTGAAGCATCCTGCCTTGGGTAATGTTAGATTGTTCTAGTAGAACATGTAAGCCTGGGATGGATTTATGGTTGCCTCTCTCTACTGGATAAGCTTATATCCATCCTTGATGGTGAATCTTCCTTTTGTCCCCAAAGCCCAGATCAATTTGTCTTCTAAATTTGATAGGTAGACCAAATTTTGTGAGAAATTTTTCTCCAAACATTTTATCTCTTGAGGGGATAAAGGTAACCCATGGGGGTCTTTCCATATTACCTTCCTTGAGTGTAGACATACTGCTAGTGAATAATCACTTAGATAGGTTCCCCAGGCACTTTCTGCTGTAGTAACTATGTTCTCAATATCATTCATTCGATTTAGTGGGGGTGCACCATTCCATGAATCCCGCCAAAATTTTACTGATAGGCCATTATTCACTTCCCAAGTAATGAAATTGCTTACTATTTCTCTAGATGAAATCATGAAGTCCCAAATGGCTAAGCCTTTAGGGGGATCTAATACTGTTAAAATTATGGCCGGGTTATTATCATCTAAATACTTCTTTTGCATAATTTGGCACCAAATGTTGTGTGGTTTTGTATACATTTGCCAAACTAATTTACCCCCAAATGCTTGATTTCTTTTGTGTAAATCACGAATCCCTGCTCCACCTAGCTGCTTTACTTGTGTCAATTTCTCAAGAGAGACCAGAGGGATTTTCTTTTCTCCATTAATATTCCCAGTCCATAGGAAATTCCCAGTCCATAGGAAATCTCTTAGTAGTTTCTGTATTTTTTGAAGAACCGATGAAGGAGCTTTGAGAATTGATAAATAATAATTAGGGATAGTTGATAGGACTATTTTGATTAGTAGTATTCTGCCTGAAAGTGATAACCACCTTGCTTTCCATGCTACTACCCTGGATTTAATTCTCTCAATGGTCGGTGACCAGTAACTGATTTTGTTAGCTCCCATAAAGAAAGGGATGCCAAGGGAACAGATGGTAGGAAATCTACTGAGAATCCTAAGAGGCTGACAATTTTATTGGATATAATTTGATTTGTGTTAAACACGTAGATTTTAGATTTGATAGGATCGACGCTTTGATTTGAGGCTGCTGAGTAAAGGTCCAGTGTTTTCTTAATCTATCTTGCCTCAGAGATATTTGCAATCCCAAAGAGTAATGTGTCATCCGCAAATAGGGAGTGTGTTACTGAGATATCTGTCTGTCTAATTTGCACCCCTATCCACTTACCTAATGCTTGCTTTTGTTGGATAAGCCTGCTGAATGATTCTGCCATGAGAATGAACAACACTGGTGACAAAGGGTCCCCCTGCCTAACTCCTTGTGTGGATGTGAAGAAACCAGCCGGGACACCGTTTATCAGAACTGAGAAACCCACACCCGAGATACAGGACTTAATCCATTTACACCATCCTTTTGCAAATCCAAATTTTTGCATAACCTTGATGAGAAAAGTCCAATTTACTCTGTCATATGCTTTCATCATGTCCATCTTAATGACAAAATGTGATGATTTACTAATGTTAATGGAGTGTAGAACTTCATGTGCCACTAGAGCTCCTTCCATTGTTTCCCTTCCTGGAACAAAGCCCCCTTGTGGTCAACTGCGAGACAAGGTTAGGGATGAAGTGTTGCTCCTTAGATAGATAGCCTTTGTTATGATTTTGTATATAGTGTTGCATAAGGATATCGGATGAAAATTTGTGAATGTTTTTGGAGTTTTAACTTTCGGAATAGTGGCTATATTTGTGGTGTTGAAGTTTTTTAACATGGATTTGTTGATCCGAGATTCTTCAACTACACCCAATAATTCCCATCCAATCCAATCTGAGCATATTTGGAAGAATAGAGCAGTAAATCCATTTGGGCTAGGGGCTTTATCTGGGGGTAGGGAAAAGACCACTTTTTTGATCTCCTGAATGGTGAATGGAGCCAAGAGTTTTAAATTATCAATCTTTTTTATCAAAATGGGAATTGCCTCTAGTAATTCTTCCCTTGGCGATGCTACTGGACGTGCATTAGGAGGGGCTAACAGAGTCTAGAAGAATCTGACTCCTTCTTGGATGCTCTGAGGTTCAGTTAATACGTTACCAGTCTCAACATTAGTAATAGTGAAGATTTGATTGCTCGCTGTTTTTTGTTTCGCTGACGCATGAAAATATTTTGTATTCCTATCCCCTTCTTTTAACCATAACTCTCTTGACTTTTGCCTCCAATATTCCTCTTCTCTGCTACATATTTCCTCCCATTTTTGCATTAGAATTCGCTAAGTGGTGTATGAGTCCTATATTCGATGACGCATGAAAATATTTTGTATTCCTATCCCCTTCTTTTAACCATAACTCTCTTGAGTTTTGCCTCCAATATTCCTCTTCTCTTCTACATATTTCCTCCCATTCTTACATTAGGATTTGCTGAGTGTAGGATTTTTCAATTAAATATTATTACAATTAATTATTAAATATAGGGTATTTAATTAATTTAAAATTAAATTAAATACCTATGTTTAATTGAAAGGTTAATTAAAGTGCAATTATTAAATATTAATATTTAATTAGAAATTAGAGTAAATATGCTTTTATGCTTTATTAAATAATTAAATATTAAGTTGCATAGAATATTGTGATTTGAATATTTAATTTAATATTTTATTAATTACATGTGCATGATTTGGTTGAAAAAGTATTTTCAAAACTCAAAGATTTCAACTTTATTTTAGGATTCAAAGTTGAGTTATGGAATTAAAAGATATTTTAATTAATTAATTGTTATTTTCTTTCAATTTTGGAGTGGATTCCTTTTAGGAGTTAACTAGTGTGTTGTCATGAGGGTTTGCATGTTTAGGGGAAATTGAATTTCTTTAGGAGGGAATTGGGGTTTCATTTTGGGGATAACAGGTTTTGGAGATTTTGGGAGAGCTTGGTGTGTGCTTGGATTTTGGGAGAATTTGAGGATTCTTGTGGTTGCATCTTGGATTGGAGATTTGTGTGTTTTTTGTGGTTTGCATGTGCTTGGATCTTTGTGGTTTCCAGATTAGTGGTTGATTCGTGCTTGGAGGTTTTCAGGTTTTCCATCATCTTCAAAGGCATAATCTCAGTTTTCTTGCATTGGATTTGAGGTAGGTTTTGTGATCCTTAAATGGTTTCAATTTTGCAATTCTGAGGTTTTTCGATGTTTGATTGGATGCATGTCAATCCTTTATAGCTTAAAGATGTTATTTGAGTTTTTGAGTTTTTGGGTATTTAGAAAACCCATAGATCCGTTATTTTTATTATTTATTGTTACTTGTCATAGCACAGTTATGCTGTCCAAATTTCGTTGAAAGATTCCTTCTAAAACTCTTAGAAAACAAACAAATTAAAAGGGTCTATAGTTGGGACTATAGAGAAAGAGAAAATATTTCTTGACAAAAATAACCTTTGAAAGGAAATTAAATTTCTATTGAAAAATAATTTTCCCTTATAAAAATTAATTGTTTCAAAACATTAACCTCCCTGGAAAAATACAGAGGTGAAAATAATTCACCAGTCATTAGGAAAAGACAATAAGACAAAAAAAATAAAAATTACATTGATTATTTTCCGTTTTCGGAAAAATAAAAAGAGAAATATAATAAAAATATGATTTCCTTTTATTTAATATTTGCATGGTTTTAATTTAACAAGCAAATTTTTTTTAAAAAAATTATTATGTTTTGGGGAGTGGGTGGCGGGGGCCACTGCACCCCCTACGCATGGCAGGCTGTCCGGCGTGGCAACTGAGGCTGCCAGCACGACAACCACTGCTGGCTGTAAGCTTGGCCGTGCCTCTCCTTTAATAAGGGAGGCCGACGGTTAGTAAGGCGGGGTGGGGGCCACATGGACCCCCCCGCATTATTTTTATTTATTATTAAAAAATAGTTTTTAGATTCATTTTTTTTAAATTTGTAATTTTTTTTTTAGTTTAGTTAAATTTTTTTATTATTAGTTTATTTTAATATTTAAATTAAATTATTATTATTATTTAAATTAGTTTATTATTAATATTTAAATTAGTTTAATATTGATATTTAAATTAGTTTATTGTTAATTTTTAAATTAGTTTTAAATTAGCTTTTAATCAGTTTTATGTTAATGAGGAGTTTAATTAGTTTGGGATTATGGGAGATTAATTAATAAGGTTATTAATTTATAGATAAAGGAGGGTATTTTTATCATTGTTATTATTTGACTTTTTTTAATCATTAAATCCTATGGTGTTAAATAAGATATTAGAGATATTGATAGGGTGATTTATATTGACGCTTATGAACTACACCTAGGAATTTTATAATTTTATAATTATAACTGAAATTGGTAATTATTTCCTAGATGTATTTATATGCTGATTTTATAAATAGATCTATAGGAATGTTAATGTTTACCAATGTGGAATATTTAATTATTTCTAGTTAGTAATTTTAGTAGATAAATAAATTTGCATGATTAGGGATTATAAATTTGTTTATCCCTACATTAACATTGTATTTAATTTAATGTATTCTGAATATGAATTTATTATGGCTTGACGTGTTTTGAGTACGTGAATAAATGAATGGTATATTCTTTTATGTTATCATACTTTTGGGTGTCTGTTGGGCTAGATGACCCTTAGGACATAAATCTAGAGGTTTTGGGGTTGTACTCTCTGCAAGGTATCTTATATAGTGTTAGTTCATAATTTATGATGATGTCATAGTCCTGATATTCTTAGACCCAACCTGGTTCGGTTGTGATGTGTTGTTTGGTCTTGTGAGGATACTATGGATGTTTTATGGTTATTGAGAACCTATGTGCTCCTGAATGGGTAGGATGCGATTTAATTTATGATATATCTTTGTGATACTCTTTTGTGAACCTAGGGTAGGTTACCTAGTTGTATAGTAGGAGGTGGCTTGCAATAAGTGTCGAGGCCCACAAGTGGCTGCTAGGATCGCTTATTGTAAGTAGTGGTAACAAGTGATAACATAATAAATTAATTAGGATGCCCTAGTATTACACTAATAAGATAAATGCCTCACCCATGCTTGAGCGCTAGTATAGGCTAAGAAGGAGGATGAGATGATGCTTGCCTCCTTGAGGGGTGTGGGTACAACATCGTTAGTGATCTTGTCTGTTTGAAAGGTCATTGATGCCATGTATGGTCACTTGAGTGTCATAATCCATTGAGGGATTACTAGGACAAAACTTAAGGGTTAGACGTACATGATGACACCTTCCTATATACACCTTAGGTTAGCCTACGTGTGTAAGTACCTCTGGTGTTGTTTAGTGTTCCTTGTTATGGTTTAGAGTGCTTCTAGGATCGTCCTATGCATTTGAGTATGAGGTCATGTATACCTTGTTTGCATTCTTGTTGTATACCCCGTGTGATGGGCCTGTTACTATCTCCTCAGTACAGTGGGAGTGGACCTATGGTTCCACGTGGTCGGGTGGTAGTGATTCTTATTGCCATTGAGATTCTAACGGATTCTTCTTCAAACTTGGATGTTCCTTGTTGCAGTTTCATCTTCCTAGCCTTTTGGAGACTTGATCAGTTACTTGGGTTGTGTATTGTAGCTTATGTAGATATTGGTTATCATCCTTTGGAAGATTCATTGTATTATTTATTATGTATTATTACAAACCCTGCGACTTGTGTAGTGGATGTTGATTAGGTAGTATACCTTTGGTATCAGATGTATATGTAATCTTTTATTATGAGATTTATGTAATTGGATTCAAATTATGTAACATTTAATTTAGTTCTTATATTGTTATTCGTAGATTATTTTGCTTAAGTAATTCTACGTCAAGGAACCCTCGAGAAAGGTTATCTATGTATGAGTTGTGTTTCATGTATGTCATGCACTTCATTGTATTGCTTTTGCATTGTTATCAGTATTGTTTGTAAACATTTAGGGAAAAAAATTATTACATAAACTTAGTGTCATGTTTAGGTTAAGTTCTCCTGGGTTCCCTGGCGGGGCATTACACTTGGTATCAGAGCCCACGGTTCTACACTGGGAGCTCTGGGAAATATGTATGCCATTAGTTGTTTTCTTATTTTAAACCTTGAAACAAACATAGACATAAAACTCTGATGTATTTAAAACTATTGCTTTATGATCATTGTTTTCTTTTGATGTTATTGGTTTGATGCTGGTTCTAAGTTGTGGTTTGGTTCTCTAGTTGATTCAGGAATTATAACTGAAACTAGAGCTGCTAGGGGTCGTGGCAGAAGCTAAAGTGGTGGTCGTGGAAGGGGTACGGATAGAAATCCTTCCATGAGTGTCAATCAGGATAGTGCTCATCAACACAGTAGAGATGAGCAGAGGGATGAGCGTTGGGCTGAGTCTGGAGAGCCAGACATTAGGCAGTTGTTGTAGGAGTTACTAAACTGTATTCCTGAGCATGGTAGAGTGGAGAGGGAGAGATCTAGGAGCCCTCCAAGGAGGACTGTTACAGTGGATCATGAGGTTGTGGTAGCGAACCACATGAGGGATCTCATGAAAGTTCCACCTACTTCCTTTGATGGGAAGGGAACAGGGTTTGAAGCTGAGAGTTGGCTTATTGCATTAGAGAGGATTTTTTCTATGCATCCCTTTAGTAGCAATACTAAAGATAGGTATGCAGTAACACAACTCTCCAATTTTGCAGCGATATGGTGGAAGATAGAGGAAGAGAAGCTAGGTATCCATATGAGTACAATGACATGGGAGTTATTCCTTGAGCACTTTTGAGAGTGCTTCCTATCTAATCAGTGGAGGTAGTAGAGGGCTGATGAGTTCCATGATTTGAGGCAGTTGACCCTAGTAGTGGTTGAGTATGAGTGTCGATTCTTCGAGCTCAAACAATATGCTGGATATGGTCAGGATTCGGCCCTTATGGTTCAACACTTTCTTAGGGGGTTGAATGAACACATCATTGGGGAGGTTAGACTCTTTAAGCCTACATCCCTCATGGAGGCGGTCATCAAAGCTACCCTTGTAGAGGAGAACTTAGCATTGGGCCATGGTGGTCATTCAGGAGGGTAGTCTAGACCACCTACTTCTGTTATCAGAGGTAATCATTCTTAGGGAGCTGGGAATTCAAGAGGTCCTCCTAGCATTCCAAATGATAATCTGATTCAGTAGCAAGGAGGAAATAATCCTTCTTCTTTTAGTGGTCCTCGGAATAGGAACTTCTGAGACAATCAACGCAGCATGCGCAATCAGCCAGTTCAGCCAGCACAGAGTGTGTATCAGGATTTTGCTAGGGGCAGTGTTCAGAAGTCTAGTGCACCTTCAGTTAGAGGAGGTGGTAGTAGAGGAGCTTGCTTCTCATGTGGGCAGTTTGGGCACATAGCAGTTAACTGTCCTTAGTGTGCACCACAGTTTTTGGGACAATGGACATTAGCTTCTGAGCTGAAAGTGAGTAATGTTGGTATGTCTCAGGGAGTGTATGTAGCGTTTGATCATCCTCCACCTGTGTATCATGATCTTTTGAGTGGGGCTACGAGTAGAGGTCCATCAGCTAGTTTCTAGATTCCTACAGTGGGGAATGATCCTCAGTATTTGAATCAGAGACTCGGGAAGGGTCCTATGGGACCCACACTTTGAGTCATTCAGGACTCGGATTAGATATTTTGCGATGAGAGATTGATTTCCCTATCTTTTTTAAGGCTTCCAAGAGTAAGCATAGTTTTAGGGGAGGATGATGTAATACCCACCTCTTAGTTTTCTTTTCAGTTTGTGGATGCCAAACTCTTTTAGGCATTTTTATGTATGTGTGGTTATTTCAGTTGATCTTGAAGATATTTATGTACTACATTTCAATATGTTATTGATCCATTTCTTTGTATGTTATACCTTCTATGTATATGTGATTTAGGGTTACTTTATGATGCTTATGTATATGTTAGGATTTCATTTCGATTATGGTTTTCTGACAATACTGACCTTAGATTTATATGCACATTGATAATTGTATGTTTCACATTACTGTTTGAGGTGCTTGGTATGGTATGGGACAGAGTCATAGTTACCTGCTTCAACGAGATCCACACGATAACCTAGTCTCAACCATTTTTTTTCATATTATATATGCATGTATGTTCGTCTTTGTGATGACAGGTTTGCAAGTATCGGGCTATGTCTTCCCTGAATTGGCAGGAGTGAGCGTGCCCTATCACAATATCTCAATGGTAAGAGAAGGGAGATAGTTTTCAGGTCCAAATCCCATCCTAAACCTAATTGTCCTAATTAGTGGACAAGTATCTGTCTGACTACCTTATCGAATTCATATAGTTGATAGGAATTCATGTATCCCTTTCCTTGAGCATGTTTGATTTTGCTTGTGTTCGATTTCAGGTGCTTGATTTGATTATTTGTGTGTTATATCATGTTATTTATTTAATTACATATTATTGCAATTAATTATTAAATATAGGGTATTTAATTAATTGAAAATTAAATTAAATTAAATACCTATGTTTAATTGAAAGGTTAATTAAAGTGCAATTATTGAATATTAATATTTAATTGAAAATTAGAGTAAATATGCTTTTATGCTTTATTAAATAATTAAATATTAAGTTGCATGGATTATTGTGATTTGAATATTTAATTTATTTAATTTAATATTTTATTAATTACATGTGCATGATTTGGTTGAAAAGGTATTTTCAAAACTCAAATATTTCAATTTAATTTTAGGATTCAAAGTTGAGTTGTGGAGTCAAAAGATATTTTAATTAATTAATTGTTATTTTCTTTCAATTTTGGAGTGGTCCTTTTAGGAGTTAATTAGTGTGTTGTCATGAGGGTTTGCATGTTTAGGGGAAATTGAATTCCTTTAGGAGGGAATTGGGGTTTCATTTTGGGGATAACAGGTTTTGGAGATTTTGGGAGAGCTTGGTGTGTGTTTGGCTTTTGGGAGAATTTGAGGATTCTTGTGGTTGCATCTTGGATTGGAGATTTGTGCATTTTCGTGGTTTGCATGTGCTTGGATCTTTGTGGTTTTCAGATTAGTGGTTGATTCGTGCTTGGAGGTTTTCAGGTTTTCCATCATCTTCAAAGGCATAATCTTAGTTTTCTTGCATTAGATTTGAGGTAGGTTTTGTGATCCTTAAATGGTTTCAATTTTGGAATTCTGAGGTTTTTTGATGTTTGATTGGATGCATGTCAATCTTTTATAGCTTAAAGGTATTACTTGAGTTTTTGAGTATTTAGAAAACCCTTAGATCCGTTATTTTTATTATTTATTGTTACTTGACATAGCACAGTTATGTTGCCCAAATTTCGTTGAAAGATTCCTTCTAAAACTCCTAGAAAACAAAAAAAATTAAAAGGGTCTATAGTTGGGACTATAGAGAAAGAGAAAATATTTCTTTAGAAAAATTAACCTTTGAAAGGAAATTAAATTTCTATTGAAAAAACATTTTCCCTTATAAAAATTAATTGTTTCAAAACATTAACCTCCCTGGAAAAATACAGAGGTGAAAATAATTCACCAGTCATTAGGAAAAGACAATAAGACAAAAAAATAAAAATTACATTGATTATTTTTCGTTTTCGGAAAAAAAAAGAGAAATATAATAAAAATATGATTTCATTTTATTTAATTTTTGCATGATTTTAATTTAACAAGTGGATTTTTTTTAAAAAATTATTATGTTTTGGGGAGTGGGTGGCGGGGGCCACCACACCCCTTGCACATGGCAGGCTATCCAGCGCGGCAGTCGAGGCTGCCGGCACGACAGTCGGTGCCAATCGTAAGCCTGGCCGTGCCTCTCCTTTAATAAGGGAGACCGACGGTTAGTAAGTCAAGGTGGGGGCCACAGGGACGCCTCGCATTATTTTTATTTATTATTAAAAATTTGTTTTTAGATTCTTTTTTTTGAATTTGTAATTTAATTTTTTTTAGTTTAGTTAAATTTTTTTATTATTAGTTTATTTTAATATTTAAATTAAATTATTATTAATATTTAAATTAGTTTATTATTAATATTTAAATTAGTTTAATATTAATATTTAAATTAGTTTATTGTTAAATTTTAAAATAGTTTTAAATTAACTTTTGATCAGTTTTATGTTAATGAGGAGTTTAATTAGTTTGGGATTATGGGAGATTAATTAATAAGGTTATTAATTTATAGATAAAGGAGGGTATATATTTTTATCATTGTTATTATTTGACTTTTGTTAATCATTAAATCCTATGGTGTTAAATAAGATATTAGAGATATTGATTGGGTGATTTATATTGACGCTTATGTTGCACCTAGGAATTTTATAATTTTATAATTATAACTGAAATTGGTAATTATTTCCTAGATGTATTTATATGCTGATTTTATAAATAGATCTATATGAATGTTAACGTTTACCAACGTGGAATATTTAATTATTTCTAGTTAGTAATTTTAGTGGATAAATGAATTTGCATGATAAGGGATTATAAATTTGTTTATCCCTACGTTAACATTGTATTTAATTTAATGTATTCTGAATATGAATTTATTATGACTTGATGTGTTTTGAGTACGTGAATAAATGAATGGTATATTCTTTTACGTTATCATGCTTTCGGGTGTTTGTTGGGCTAGATGACCCTTCAGACATAAATCCAGAGATTTTGGGGTTGTACTCTCTGTAAGGTATCTTATATAATGTTAGTTCATAATTTTTGATGATGTCATAGTCCTGATATTCTTAGACCCAACCTAGTTTGGTTGTGATGTGTATTTTGGTCTTGTGAGGATACTGTGGATGTTTTATGGTTATTGAGAACCTATGTGCTCCTGAATGGGCAAGATGTGATTTGATTTGTGATATATCTTTCTGATACTCTTTTGTGAACCTAGGGTAGGTTACCTAGTTGTATAGTAGGAGGTGGCTTGCAATAAGTGTCGGAGCCCACAAGTGGCTGCTAAGATCGCTTATTGTAAGTAGTGGTAACAAGTGATAACATAATAAATTAATTAGGATGCCCTAGTATTACACTAATAAGATAAATACCTCACCCATGTTTGAGCACTAGTATAGGCTAAGATGGAGGATGAGATGATGCTTTCCACGTTGAGGGGTGTGGGTACAACATCGTTAGTGATCTTGTCTATTTGAAAGGTCATTGATGCCGTGTAAGGTCACTTGAGTGCCAGAATCCATTGAGGGATTGCTAGGACAACACTCAAGGGTTAGACGTACATGATGACACCTTCCTATATACAACTTAGGTTATCCTATGTGTGTTAGTACCTCTGGTGTTGTTTAGTGTTCCTTGTTATGGTTTAGAGTGCTTCTAGGATCTTCCTATGCATTTGAGTATGAGGTCATGTATACCTTGTTTTCATTCTTGTTGTATACCCCATGTGATGGGCCTATTACTATCTCCTCAACATGGTGGGAGTGAACCTTTGGTTCCACATGGTCGGGTGGTAGTGATTCTTATTACCATTGAGATTCTGATGGATTCTTCTTCATGCTTGGATGTTCCTTGTTGCAGTTTCATCTTCTTAGTCTTTTGGAGACTTGATCAGTTACTTGGGTTGTGTATTGTACCTTATGTAGATATTGGTTATCATCCTTTGGAGGATCCATTATATTGTTTATTATGTATTATTACATACCTTGCGACATGTGTAGTGGATGTTTTGATTAAGTAAAAGCAGGATTTGAAAGGTCCCGAAACCTTGTACAAAAGAATAGAGGATAGACAAAGCTGATCAGTCCACTACCAAGAGATGATACAAAAGAGAAATATGGACCCTAGGCCCCGCAAACCCAAAAAGAAGAAAAAGATAGCCTGAGAGAAAAAGATAGCCCAAAAAAAAAAGACAATACATAGGGAGCTAGATGGTCTCCATCAGATCTTTCACTTGCTCCGTGAGCAGCTCCATATTATCCACTGAGACTTTGATGTCTTTGAGATCTGTATCTTTCTTCTTTATACTTGTACGAGTGCAGATACCAGAGCCCAGACCCTCTTTGGAATCCTCACTCTCCTCCCCTCTATTAGCCTCGAGTCTCTCCAATCAGATTCTTGCATTTCTCAACTGAAACTTTTAGAATATTAAAGCTTTGCTTACATATTTTTTTGACCATCAAATCCATTTTCTCCATTTTTCCTTCCAGGGAGGATAGACACACCTCAATATTGCTAGCTTCAGCTTCTTTGTTAATTTTGTTGATCTTGTCCTCCATAGTCAACACTTTAGTGCCCAACTCCCCAAAGGCTACACCCTTGTTAATGGCTTCAGTCCAGTTCTTCAAGCTGGTAGCCATGGACTCTTCCCCAAATGTAGTAACTTTAATCATACTCACAATCTTATTTTGTTCCTTGATTCCAACCTTCATATTCGCAGTGTCCTGAGCCATGGTAGCCATAAACCTGCCCAAAGAAAGGATGTTATCTTTCTAGTGCGGGCCAATGTTGAAGCTTTCCTTAGTGTTCCCTATAGTATCAGTATTAGCCTTCTCCTAAATACTCTCTTCTTCATCAACCTTACTCTGTTTGTTATCCCTGTCTTTTTCCACCTTCTCCTTTTTCTCCAAACTCTCATGAACAGGGTCCTCCTCGTTAGAGGAAATGAGGATTCCCTTGTTCTTCTTTGGTTTCTTGGTGACCGAAGGCTTTTTCTTAAGACCGACTTTCCTTTTTTTCTGGCTTTTGGGGTTTTCCTCATCTTCAGTTCTAAAACCCTCCAAATTAGGGTTTATCTCCTCATACTCTAACTTTTTCTTTAAAATCTTTGAGGAACTACCCTTCCAACAACCCATACCTCTAGTGCTAATAGTGTTCATCTCATCCTCAGTATCATCATCAAATCTTTCTCTTGACTCTTCATCGTCAGTCTCCACATCATTAAGGATTTTACCCTTACCAACCATTTTCCTCATTTTTAAAATATCATAAATGAGGACCATTAAATCTTGGTGAGAGGCATGATCCTCAAAAGGGTCATTCTGAAACTCCCTCATAGTGACATTCAGAGAGCTCATAAGATAGAAAGGTATACTCATTTCCTCATTATGCCTAAAATAATTCAAGACAACAAAATGATGCCCGTAGGCTCTATTAAATCTCCCATCGAGGGTGAGATAACAGATGGCAGCATACAAAACAAAATGCCAAGGGTGGATGATATTAGCAGGACTGAAGAAACCTCCTACCTTCTTCGCAAGTCTGTCAACCTCCTCCTCATTCTCTAGGAACCTCTCATATGTTTTATCTGAATAACTTCTGTCCTGATAGAATTTCATACCAGTCATAGGAAGACCAGTGGCCTCCACAATAAGTTCCTCAGTGATCTCTATTGATTGATTATTGAAATGGATGTTCCCTTTCTTCCAATTACGCATTAAGAAACTAGTAATTGTAGGGTTTCCCCAATGAAGCTTCTCCATGTACGCAGCAAGATTTCCTTTATGTAGAATTTTCCAAACTTTCTCATTTTTCTTCCATTTGCTGTAGTCGGCAGGTTTGTTTCTCTTCTTGTTCCCACCCATTCTGTATCTTCTATCAATGTTTCTCTGGTTCTCTTTGTGCTTGATTTTTCCATTATTCTCCTTTTCTATAATGTATTCCACAACTTTTGAGAGCCCCCAAAGTCTGTATGAAAAGGTATTTCGACACCAAGTGGCATTGCAAAGGATTAACGCCTCATAATTAGGACTTACATCACTCGTGTTAGCTGCATTCATTTGGTTAAGTGATTTTAATTTCTCTTCCTTTCATAGATCATATCCTTATGAATGAAGGATTTGATATCGTACGACAATCTAGAAACATCATTCCAAGAATAGATGTGGTCAATTTTACATGCGTAGTTAGCCGCCCAATCTACACTAACATTGCCTTCTCGGTACACATGCGTCACAATGCATTTATTCATGGACTTAATTATGGTTATGACACAATCAATAATATTACTGATCATCCACGAAGGGTTGGAGATATTGTTAAGAGCCTTGATAATATTCAAGGAATCCCCTTCAAGCCATACATTTTTATAATTTTTTTCTTTAGCCATAATAAGGCCATTGAGGGCTGCTAGAGCCTCGGCCATATGATTATTTTAAACACCTATAGGTATAGCCCTCACAACAATACAATGTCCATTTTCATCACAAATAATCATTCCACATCCAGCAATACCAGGATTACCTTTTGATGCTCCATCAAAGTTAATCTTAATCCATCCCTTCGGAGGACTTTCCCAGACCACTTCATCTTTGTTATTACTTTGAGCTTTCTCATCAATTTGAATACCCCAGTTTTTAAGAATTGCATTATCCTCTTTCCCTTTGGAATCATCTTTAATTTTCATTATTTTAAAATTCTCAATAATCATATTCTGACATTTCCCAAATAAAATTTTAGGGGAAGTCTCATTCTCTCTGAAAATTCTTTCATTTCTTTCCTTCCATATTGCCCAGGTAATATGGGGGAAGGCAATTTGCCATATTTTTCTAATGTATTCACTCTTAGTATTAATACCCCATGAACTAAACATGTTCTGGATATCATAAGGTATAACCCAGTCCATATTAAAAGCCTTCAGCCAATAGGACCATACCTCATTAGAATAATTGCAATGAATGAACAGATGAGTGACCGTCTCTTCCTCTTTCCTACACAAGACACACATATTAGTAATATACATTCCTCTATTCTTGAGGTTATCAAGAGTGAGGATTTTGTTTTGAATCATGGTCCAAAAAAAGATGTTGATTTTAGGGGTTAGCCCTTTGATCCAAGCCTTGGCCCAGAAAGGATTTTCACTATTCTCATAATTGAGATTATAGGCCAATCCCACAGTGATACTCCCATTTGTAGTATGTTTCCAAATCAAAGAATCATCTTCCAAGTTTAGAATCATAGCATTGAGGGTGATATTCAGAGAAAGAAGGGCATCATCCACAAAATTTAAATCCTTCCATTTCCCATTACTTCTGTAATCCATGACCTTAGTACCTATTTCATTTTTGCATATTTCAACAAAGGGGCCCCAAACAACGTTCATAGCAAGAGGCTGGTTATCGATCCATATATCATCCCAGAAGTCCACTTTGTTCCCCTTGCCCACTTTCCACTTCACACCTTTCCTAATGGTATTTTTGGCTTTAATCACATTCTTCCATATACAAGATCCCATCAGAATGTCTTCAGTATTAAGAAACTCATTAATAGAGTTAGAATTCCTGTTATATTTACTATGCCAAATAGAATTCCATTCACCATTCAAGGTAAAAACTCTCCATCCAAGTTTGGCAATGAGAGCTTCATTCATTCTTTTTATTTTCCTTATTCCCAAGCCACCTTTGGATTTAGGCCTACAAACTTTGTCCCAGGCAATAAGAGCAAATCTATTAGTTTGTTCAACACCATTCCAAAGGAAGTGTCTTTGAATTTTTTCAATAGTCTCAGCAAATTTGTTGGGTATCCTATAAAGGCTAAGATCATAAGTCGGCATACTCTGAAGGGAAGATTTGAGAATTTGAATTTTTCCAGCCTGACGGAGCAGAGCTCCTTTCCATCCTACAAGTTTCTTATGAAATTTGTCCACCAGGGAGCTCCAAAGGAATCAGGAGGGATATTCCCAAGGGGGAGACCAAAGCAGGTAGCAGGGAGCTCCCCAATTCGGCAGTTCATAATTATGCTTATGTTGTGTTGTCTATACTCATGAGTATTAATTAAATAAATAAAGCTTTTATTCCAGTTGATGATCTGGCCAGTAGCCTTACCATAGTTGTTGAGGATATTTCTAAGGTTCTTGGCTTCATTTATAGTTTCTTTCCCCATAAAAATTGAGTCATCCACAAATTGCTGATGTGAGAAAACATAATTTGAGGAGGATGGTTTTAGCCCTTTGAGATCCCCTTTTCTAACAGTGCTTTCAATGTTTCTGCCCATACATTCTATAATAATTACAAACAGAACTAGAGATAGAGGATCTCCATGCCTAAGACCTCTGGTAGATTTAAAGAAGGAGGAGGGAGAACCATTCACAAGAATAGAGAAAGTGGGGTAAGACACCAACTGCATTATCAATTTAATACACTTAGAGTTGAAACCAAATATTCTCAAAGTATTCTGCTAAAAATTCCAGTCCACTCTGTCATAAGATTTTGAGAGGTCTATCTTCAGAATGAAACCTTATTTTCTAGCCATAGTCAGAGAGTGAATATTCTCATGGACTGTTATGATAGAATCTAAAATTTTCCTTCCCAGTATAAATCGAGTTTGTTGGTGAGCAATTATCTGAGGGATCAGTTTTAGAATCCTTGAAGTGATAACATTAGATATAATTTTGTAGGAGGAATTACATAGAATGATAGGCCAAAAGAGCTCCATAGTATTTGCCCCTGCCTTTTTCATAATGAGAGCTATGAAAGTTCCATTCATTCCTCTGAGAATTATTTTAGAACCAAAGAATTCTTTAACAACATCATTAATATCCTTATGGATGATTGCCCAATAATCATGAAAGAAAAACATAGGAAATCCATCAGGACCTAGAGATTTACTTCCTTCAAAGGAAAAGATAGCCTCTTTAATCTCTTCATTAGAGGGGATAGCTAAGAGAAAGTGATTGTCATTATCTATCAAAATTTTGGGGATAATTTCCAGAAGAGTGCTTTGTAAGTTCTAGTTAAGTTGGTCATCCTAGAAAAGAAGATTAGAGAAGAAGGCTTTTGCTTCCTTGGATATTTCCTCCTCTTTCTCCACTTCTCTATCTTCAACTTTGAGTTTTGATATTCTGTTAGCAGCCTTATGCTTGGTTGCCATCATGTGAAAGAACTTGGTGTTCCTGCCCCCCTCTCTAAGCCAAGTGTTTCTAGATCTCTGTTTCTAGAAAATTTCCTCCTTGTGCACAATGTCATGGTATTTTCTCAAGATTTTAGTTTCTTTCTCTTTAGGAACTTTCATGTACCCTTCCTTTTGAGCAAAATCCTGGACCTCTTTAAGCTCTATCATGATGTCTGACTTAGAATAAAAAATATTGCCAAAATTTTCTTTATTCCACCTCTTAATATTATCTTTAACATGTTTCAGTTTGTAGGTCATCCTGTACATAGCAGTTTCTTCTATCTTAATCTTCCACCATTCACTAATTTTCAAATACATATCAGGATGAATAGTCCACATTTTTTCAAATCTGAAAGGATAGTTTCTACTTCTAGCTATGGAATCAACAATAAAAGATAACGGATAGTGATCAGACCAAGCTCTGATAAAGGCTATCAAGGAACAATTATAATACTGAAGCCAATAATTAGAAATTAAAGCTCTATCTAATCTTACCTGGATCAAATCATCACCTTCTCTCTAGTTAGACCAGGTGTAGTTGATACCTTGGAGATCAATATCAGAAAGAGCTTGTCTGGATATAAAATCCATCAGGCCAATCCTACTATCCAAGTTAGGTTGCGAACCACCAAGTTTTTCATCTTCCTTGAGAGGGGTATTGAAATCCCCCATAATAAGCCAACTATCTTTCTCAAAAGACTTCCTAACCCAATCCAGTTTGCTCCAATAGGAAATTCTCCCACTTTTTGTATTAGGGGCATAAATATTAGTAAGGATCCAACAAGTTCCCTCCTTGATATGGTGAAATCTAATACAAGCCATATTAATTTATTGTATGAGAACATCACCTTCAATGATGTCTCCACTCCAAAAAGTAGAAATACCACCTGAGGCTCCTTCCAAATTGCCTCCACTACAGTAATTATTTCTATAGTATTTAAGCTTTTCAAATTTTTCCTTAGCCATCTTAGTCTCCTGGATGAGAATGATATCCGGTGTGTTATCTCTAACCATATTTCTAATAAGGTCCTATTTGTGAGGGTTATTTAATCCTCTTATGTTCCAAGATATAATCTTCATTTCTTTTTGGTAATACCCAACTGGGTAATAGTTTTCTGAGTTCCATCTGCTATATTTCTAGCCACCTCTTGATTTCTCTTTCTAGAACTTGGTAGTCTTCCTAGTGGTGAGAGTTGGCATTCTCCCACATCTGGTTGGTAAATTTTTGCATTCTTATGACCTTTTGTCACTGTGCCCTTCTTTTGTTTAGCTTTTTCAACCTGGATAGTTTTATCTTGTTTCTCGAGGATTTTATCTATTTCCTCTTGGTCCCCCCATTTTGGTTTATCTATTTCCTCTGAGTTTTGCTTTTCCTTCTGTGATGAGTTTTGTGTCATCTCTGATAGTCTAGGACCCAAGACAATATCTTGCTGGGCATCTAAGAAGATGTTGCTTTCATAAATATTTTCCTGTTCTCCCTACCTTTTTGGTGGCTCCTCTACATCTTGTGTGGTAGATAGATTATCCTCCTGAACTATTTTTTCTTTTTCATCTTGGAGATTAATATCATTATTCTCATCATCTAGAGTATCTTTTACAAAGTCTATCATTTTAGCTGGATCAATGTCTTTAACTTTCTCTTTTTGATCCTTGGACTTTTCTTCTTCTGATTTCTCTATCACAACTTTCTCTAGGTTGGTCCATGCTTCTCCTTTTTCTTCCCCTTCCTTCTCTTTTTCTTTAGATTGCCCAACTTTCTCTTCTACTTTTTTCTCTATGATTTTGAGTTCCATACTGGCTTCTTCTTCTGATGGTTCTCTATGTTTTCCAGTTGGCTTCCATTCCTTTTTCTGTTGATTTTTCTTGACTTTATTCATTGGACATTTCTTTTCCCAATGACCCATTTTTTTGCATCTAAAGCAAGAAAAAGGGACTGACTCATATTCAATCTTTTGGGTCCATTTCCCTAATCTTGACTCCAACTCTATCTCTTCTGGCATGTCAACATTTAGAATAATACCTATGCAGATTCTGACATGTGTTAGTCTTCTTCTTGAATTCATGACTGGATCAATAGAAAGAAGTTCTCCAAAGGATCTAGCTATGCCAACAAATATGTCTTCATTCCAGTACTCCATAGGTAGCCGAGGGAGTTTCGCCTAGACAGGGACTTGGATTATGAAGTCCTCATGAAGGGCCATGTTAGGGTACCATTTCTATAATATCATAGTATTTTTTCCTATACTCCACAGATGACTACAGATGACTTGTATTCTATCTTCTTCACATAAAAAAAAGAAAGAAACAAATCCCTTATTCATAGCTATCACCTCGACTTGGCCTTTTAGTTTCCATCTTTTATCAACAAACGCTCTAATCACTTCAATATTAGGTCTAATCCCAATAAACCTCCCAACCAGAGCATTTTCCATTTTTTTAATATTATGATCTATAACTTGATCAGGAATAGCAATAGCATATCTGCCCTCAGAGATGTTAGATATATTCTTTACAGGCGGGTGTACAGACTTACCTGAAGGTTTTACGCTAAAAAGGGAAGCCCATTTGATTGTCCCTTTTCCTGGTACATGTCCTCCATCTGGGTCCCCATTTCCTATGAATCCTTGCGGTTTACTGTCCTCACTACCAATAGAGTCAGTGGAGCCCTCTGTGGCAGAAGGACTTGCATCTCCAGCAAAATCTAATCCCGTGGACAAATTCAAATTTACTGCACAAGTATCCCCACTTCCCTATCACTCCCTGCATCGCTCCTGCTCCCGCTCCATCTGCTTGTGCAGTGGATGTTGATTAGGTAGTATACCGTTATATCAGATGTATATATAATCTTTTATTATGAGATGTATGTAATTGGATTCAGATTATGTAACCTTTAATTTAGTTCTTATATTGTTATCCGTAGATTATTTTGCTTAAGTAATTCTACGTCAAGGAACCCTCGAGAAAATTTATCTATGTATGAGTTGTATTTCATGTATGTCATGTACTTCATTGTATTGCTTCCGCATTGTTATCATTATTGTTTCTAAACATTTAGGAAAAAAATTATTCCATAAACTTAGTGTCATGTTTAGGTTAAGTTCTCCTGGGTTCCCTGGTGGGGCATTACATGTATCTTAACATGTAGGCAATGACACAAAAGATTTATTTTGGGAAGACTCCTAGGACAACCATTCGATCTTAAAATATGCTGTTAGATTTACTGAATTAAGAGAATTCTCCACTCAAAGGTGGGGTCATAAGGTGTCTGATTATTTAGAAAACATGAATTCTCTTCTTGGCCCCAAATGACAATGGAAAGCGATGGATGATTTAGAACGCCCAACTCACTAATGAAATTTAATGGAAGAAATGCTTCAGTAAAGATTTTTATTAGATCTAATTAGGAAGACAAGCTGATTTGGTTTAGAGCTAAAAGTGGGATCTACTCAGTGAAGCTTGGTTATTCATCCCAGGAAGAAGGAGGCGATCTTTCTCTCTGGCCAACTAAATTATTCTGGGATAAAGAATGTTTTCCAAAGGTAGGGGATTTTGCATGGCTAGCAGTGCCTAAGCGGATTCTCACTACTAAAAGAAGGAAGCAGTTTGGACTTCAGGGGCTTACTAGATGTACCCTATGCAAAGCAGCATCAGGTGATGTTGACCACTTGCTTATTCAATGGCCATTTGCTGAGGAGTACTGGAGTATGATCAAGGAAAGGCTTAACTGGATAGGACCTATGCAAAATGGTGTTCAAGAAGTGTTTCAGAGCTGGTCCATTCCACTTAAATCCACTGCTCTGTCTTCTGTGTGGAAGGTTTTCCCCTCTATAGTAATTTGGGAGTTGTGGAAGGAATGAAATCGAAAGATTTTTCAAGAGAAGGAAAGGTCCATTCACAGGGTAAAGATGTGCCATTGAAGAAAATATGAAGACTGCTCTGCAATTAGCCACAGGGAGCTATGTTTATACTAAGAATGACTGAATTCTTCATTCCAAGTGGCCTAGCTTGAAATTCAAAAATGGAGGAATTTAGAATGTTGCTGCAAATAATCAGAACCGGAAGGATTTGAAGTGGATGTTGCCTTATCAAGACTAGGTGAAAATTAATTTTGATGGGGCTTCCAGAGGTAACCCTGGGCCCTCAGATGCTGGTGTGGTTGTAAGAGATTTGAAGGAAAATGTTTTGGCCTTAGCTGCCCAATGATTGAATGATGATACTAACAATGTAGCAGAAGAAAGTGCTGCCTTGTTGGCTCTTCAACTTGGAAAGAGGATGAAACTACAAAAGGTTCATATTGAAGGGGACTCACAAATTATTGTTAATACTATCAAGAATGGGTGTGCTAAAGCTTGACATCTTCAAAATATTATGGAAGAAATCTCCAATATCCTGCAATCTTTCCCTGATTTCAGAATCAATCATGTTCACAAGAAATATAATGAACAAGCGCATATTGTCTCTATATGGGAAAAAAAACTTGGGCATATCAATATGGTGTGCACAGAGGTTTTTAATGATGAATATTTCTTAAAGCTATAATATTTTTTTGATACAGGTTCATGCCCGTTGATATTCAAAATTCATATTGTTAAGGTGCTGGCTCTAATTTTGAACCCGTTGAGATTCCACTCATCTGACCGTTTACCTCCAAAAAGGATAAAATTTTAAAACACATGTGGTGTTTAAAAAAATATATGGGTGCTAGTGGTGGTCATATCTACTTTATTGTAAGGATCTTGATGACTAGTTAGGCATGTGGTGCCTCTCTCTCCCATATTGGAAAAGTGTGATGAGTTGATGGTTGATTAATGGTGATGGTGTTAGCATAGCCAAATGATGATTGTGATCTTGTTTGTTGCTCTATGTGAAATAAAGTCATTTATTTCCATGTAAGGAGATGTTAGAGGAATGACGACTCCTTTTTTCTCATACTTATGAAAAAGTGTGGATGACAGTTTTTGAAAAGATAGTTCACTCTACAAGAATTTTGGCTCGAGTGTTAATTTATACCCATTCTCTATGCTTTTTCATCATTTTAAATAAGTTTTATCTTCATAGGTTGATGATGGAGGCCACCTTTTTTATGCGAACCTTAAAGCAGCAGGAAGCCTTTGAAGGACCTGTGACCAAGGAACGCATGCAAGGCTTACTCAATTACAAAAAAGGAAGGTTGGCTATGGATGCTTTGGATGTTTTGGGCAGTAAATTCCAACAATGACATGCAAAATGATGTTCCAATGTTGATGTAATTTCCCTTATCATTGCATGGGCTTTGCAACTTGGCAAATCTGAAGGTGAGGTCAAGCGTTTGACTGATTTCCTCTATGACAATGAGCTGCTACTTGGCCTTGATTCTATTCTAGAATGGGCTGTGCCTGGTGTTGGACTGGATTATGGTGATTTTTTTGACTTGACTCCAAGGATGGTGAGGAATTTGGAAAGGTCCCCTTTTTGATTTGGTGGGGAAAAGTTGATAAAACTGTTTACACAAACAACATTCAGAGTAAATGGAAAAAGCTGAAGAATGTAGCTGAGCACATTCATGTTAAGGAGCACAGAAGAAATAGTTGATGCCATGTAACTGATTGAATTTTTGAAGATGTTAAGTTGATCATAGAAATGAAGAAGGATAATGCAAGACATTAAATCAGTTAATGGATTGTATTTTCATTGATGTCAACTTGATATAATCTAATCGGTTATAATCAAAGTGTCAAAGACTTCAGAGAATCAAAGAGATAAAGATTTTGATTTTTGTAATGCATAAAAGACAAGTATTCACATTGTGACTACAAACACCGATGGTCAGTAGAACTTGACGGATAGAGATCACTGACAATCAAGTCACAGTGATGCCCGAGCAAGAAAATCGACGAGCATTACTGATGAGCAGAATCACAAGCAAACCCGATGGCCAGAAACATAGTGTAAACCAACAGAGAAGCCCGAGGAGAACTGGAGTGTTGACCGACGCCATCAAAGAGTTAAAACAAAATTAACTTGAGTTCAGAAATGACAAAATATCTAGCTGGCAGAGCTAATTATAGACTTAACTGGTAGTTATCATTGTTTTCATCGACAAGATAAGCCAGAGATAAGAAATTGATTTAAAGCTATTTTGTCGAGTTGGCAAGAAGATCTTAGTGAGATCAAATAGGAGTTTTTCTTTAAATCTAATTGGCGAGAATTATGGATCATGCTATGATCAAGAAGATCAAGAACCTAACAATGGTGATATCATGTCTATTTAAGAGACAACTCAATTCATTATGAATTGGCGTGGGGAGTAAATAAAAAGAGGATGTTGAAGAGAAACTGATGAATAACAACTTCATATAGTGCTTATCAATCAAGCTAAGAAAAGAGCTAAAGTTTTTTGTGGATACCAAGCAATAGAGTACAGCATCACCGAGCAGAATCAAAGTGGAGCAAAGGTATAAAAATAGTTATATTGATCATAATAGTTTTGTGAGATTACAATAGATCAAAAAATATGCAAGTATAAGTTTTATATGTGAATAGATCATACTATTTCAGTTTAACCATTGATTCATAAAGTCTCTTAACCGAGCGGGATTTAAAGATCATTTCTATATTGAGATACATCTAATGGAGTATCAAAACTTTTTTTCATGAAGATAGCATGAGATGCCAGATACCTATTGACAGGCCAAGTGAGTGTTTGATCAAGGATGGTTGCATAGAGATGCCCGATATCAAGTGACAAACAAAAATTTTAAATCCTCTAACTAGGTCACACCTAACAGTGTGTTTGTAACCTTTAACAGGGTTAGCTCTTCACCAAGATCACTTCAGAAGAGTGAACATTTTGGGTTACCGGTCCCAAGTGGTTTTTCCCTTAACAGGGTTTCCACGTTAAAAATTCATGTGTCAACGTGTTTATGAGTCATTACTTTAGTGTTTTGTATTACACTTAGCTTAACTGGATTGATTGGTATACTCTAGATAATTTACTATCTTTCGGTAAATTAACAGATTGCTATTCGGTAAATCTACAGTAGAAGGTTTTACAAAGCATTCCGAGCAGTAGTAAATTGATATAAGTATTTGGAGGCATTCATCTTATAGGACTGAAGATAACTAGAGGTATAATTTTGTGGTACTAAGTTTTAAGGGTTGTTTATTGGAATATTTTTGAGGCCACTGATTTACCCCCCTCTTAGTTATTACTAACAATTAGTATTAGATCTTGTGTACTTAGAAATGGAGTTTAAAAACTTAAGCAAAAGGTCACAAGATGAACTGATGAGATGTGCCCAAGTTGATAAAGACAACTTTGCATCATGGAAAAGCAGAATAAGACTCCACCTATCAGGTATTGGAAATGATATTTTTCAATACTTAGACACTGAATATGTGTTGCCTACAAGACCTCACACTCTTGAGCAATTAAGAATTAAGCATGAGCATAACTGTATGATGATAGAACTTACATAATCACTCTCTGATGCTGATTTGAAGATGTCAAAACCTGCACCTTTGCAAAGCAAATGTGGGATAAATTGAAGCTTCTACATGGAGGACATGCCAATGTACTCAGAGCAAAGGTAGAAAGCCTAAGAGGGAGGTTTGATGACCTAAGGATGAAAGAAGGAGAAAACATTACTTAGTATAGATGAAGAATAAAAGAGGTAGTAAATGCTATCCAAGGAGTTGGAGGTGTACTTGAAGAGGAGACAGTGGTAAGAAAAATATTAAGAACCTTATTGCCTATTTATGCTATTAGAGTTTTTGCTATTCAAAAAATGAGAGCAGTTGCAAATAATGCAGTTACTCTAGATAGTTTGATTGGTAGACTAATTTCATTTGAGATGAATAACTTTGACAATAATGTCTTACCATCTTTAGAATATTTATTCAAATCTTCTCTAAAGATAAGTAACTCAAGTTATAGACATGCTGTTAGAAATGATAGTGACAGTGATAATGAGGATCAAGGACTTGATGAGATCGAAGTACTTTTGGCTAGAAGATCGCAGAGAGCCAAAAGTAGATACAAAGGTAAGTTACCACTTGTATGTTTCAATTGTAAAGAGGTTGGACACTTTGTTGCAAGATGTCCAAACTGAAGAAAAGATGACAAAGGAAATGATAGATCATTTGAGAAGAAGTTTGATAAAGGTGAAAATAGAGATTAACAGAGCAACTGACAATCTGAAAAGAGAGATACCTGAGACTACAAGGACAAAGAAAAGAAAGCTTGTTACCTAGCTAAGAACAGAGCTAATGACACCAATACCGAATTTGAAGAAGACATTGAGATGATATTTGTAGCTATGAAGGATGATTCAGATGAAGATGAAGAAAGGTATGTACAAACTGCACTCATATCTAAAGGTAGTAAAAATGATGTCTGGATCATAGATAGTGGCCGCACTCACCATATGACTGCTGATAAACAAAAGTTTGAGACTTTTGAATACTATACTGGTGGTTCAATGAGAATGGGTAATGATACACCTTGTACAATTGAAGGTAAAGGAACCATAATGTTGAATAACCTAATTAAATGTGAAAATGCTTATTGGGTTAAAGGAATGAATTAAAATTTGTTAAGTGTTTCTCAGTTGAAAAATTCAGGTCAGAGAGTAGCATTTGAAAATAAGAAGGAAAAGATCTTCAATGAATCAGGAAGGTTGATTGGTACCGGTGAGCAGACAAAAGGTAACCTTTTCTATCTTGATGACACTAACACCACTTGTTTAATGTCTAGAAACAAAGACATATGGTTGTGGCACAAAAGATTGTGTCATGTGAAATTTGACAACATGATAAAGATAAGAAACAAAAGGAATGTCAAAGGCTTACTGACAATGACTAAGCCCGAGCATATCATGTGCAAGAATTGTCAAAAAGGTAAGATGAAAAAGTCTAGTTTCAAGAGAAAAACCCATACATCTACTGCAATTATAGAATTAATCCATACATATCTATGTGGATCCATGTGGACAAAGAGATACTATGGAGATAGGTATTTTATTTTCTTTGTTGATGATTTTTCTAGAATGATGACATATATGTTTTTAAAAGATAAATCGGAAACATTTAAGATGTTTAAATGGTATAAAACAATGGTTGAAAAACAAAGTGAAAGAAATTGAAATGCTTAAGGTTAGATAGAGGAGGGGAATTTACTTCAGAAGAATTCACTGACTATTGCAATCAGCATGGAATTAAAAGACAGGTTTCTATACCAAGGAAACCACAACAAAATGGAATTCCTGAGAGGAGAAACATATCAATTGTTGACTGTGCAAGAACATTGATGATTGAGAAAAGCACCACTCAAACATTCTGGAGGGAAGCTATCAGTACTGCTATCTATACACTAAACAAAGTACAATTGAAGAAGGACACAAAGAAGACATTATATGAGATTTGGTATGTTCATACACCCAATGTAAGTTACTTCATAATCTTTGGTAGTCAATGTTATATATTAAGGATGATAGAAATGGAAAACTTGACTGCAAAAGTGAAGAAGGTATCTTTCTAGGGTACTCAACCAAAAGCAGGGCTTATAAATGTCTTCACAAGTCATCTAACAAAATCATTGAAAGTGCAAATGTGAAAATAGATGATTTTGTATAAAAGAATGATAAGGAAAGAAAAAATGAATCAGAGGACTACACCATGTTTGTTTATATAGAACCTGACACTCTACTTGAGAAACAATGTGTCACTCCTAAGCATCAGGTTGCAATTACCAACGATTAGGATAATCCTCAAGATGATGTTCCAAACAATGGAGATGAAAATGAAGGTGAAGAAGATAATCAAAATGATGAACACAGAGCTGAACAAAAACTTTCCAAGCATCTCAGAAGACATCATCCACAGAATAAAATCATAGGAGACAAGAAGGTTGGAACAAGAACAAGAAGTAAGTCACTTAACACCAGATGTTTACTTTGTGATTTTGAGCCTAGATCTGCTAACAATGCACTTGAGAATGAAGAATGGGTCAGTGCTATGAATGAGGAAATAGAACAGATTGAGAAGAATAATACATGGATGCTAGTGCCGAGACCAGATGACAAGAATGTCATTGGTACCAAATGGATATTCAGAAACAAGCTGAATGAGAATGGAGAAGTCACTAGAAACAAAGCAAGATTAGTATGCAAGGGATATGCACAAGAAGAAGGCATTGATTATTGAGAAACCTTTGCACCCGTTGCTAGACTAGAAGGAGTTAGAATCTTACTTGCTTATGTTGCATTTAAATGATTCAAGGTATACCAAATGGATGTCAAATCTGCATTCCTAAATGGAATACTTAAAGAAGAGGTATACATTGAACAACTAGAAGGGTTTGTTGATCCAGACAAGAGAAACATGGTATAAAGACTACACAAAGCCTTGTATGGATTGAAACAAGCACCGAGAGCCTGGTATGAAAGACTTCACTCATATCTCATTAGCATAAAATTTGTTAGAACACGTGAAAATAACAATCTGTACTTAAAAGAAGATAACTGCTGGTAATCCTCTGATTGCTGAAATTTTTGTTGATGATATCATTTTTGGAGAGAATGAATTATTATGCAAATCCTTTGCTGATTAAATGAGCAAGGAATTTGAAATGTCTATGTTTGGAGAGATCAAATTCTTTCTTGGTCTAAAGATTCTTCAACAAGATGCAGACATTTACATCACTCAGTCCAAATACATCAAGGAAGTGCTGAAGACATTCAAGATGGAAGATTCCAACCTAGTTGGAGCATCTATGGCTACTAGATGCAAGCTAAAAAAAGAAGAAAAACTAAATGAGGTAAATCAGACCTTATATAGATCCATGATTGGAAAATTGATGTATGTTGTTCACACCAGACCAAATATAGCACATGCAGTGGAAATAGTTGCAAGACTCTCTGCTAATCCAGAAGAATCACATATGACTACTGTCAAAATAATTATGAGATATCTGAAGAGCACCAAGGACTATGGCTTATGGTACAAGAGAGAAGAAAAATTTGAGCTACAAGTCTATACAAATGTTGATTGGGCTGAAAACATTGATGAACGAAAGAGCACAACTGGAGGAGCATTCTTTATGGGTGACAGACTTGTCACATGGATCAGCAAGAAGCAAGGATGCATCTCTCAGTCAACTATAGAAGCAGAGTATGTGGCTGCTGCTAAAAATTGCTCTTATATTGCATGTATAAAGCAATTATCAGAAGGTATGCATATGAAGATCCTTGAACCAATAAGTTTCTATTGTGATAATACCAGTGCAATAAACATTTCTAAGAATCCAGTCATGCATGATAAGACTAAGCATATTGCTATCAAGTATCACTATCTAAGGAAAAAAGTGCAAGAAAAGGAAGTGACATTGGAATATGTTCAATCAAAGGAACAATTAGCTGATATATTCACCAAGCCATTACCAAAGGATACATTTGAGTACCTAAGACAGAGACTAGGGGTTCAACCCTTGTCTATCGCTCAGTAATTTGACTAGGAGGTTGCATCAGACTATACCAAATCTAAAGATCAGTCATGTTGATGCAAACACTGAGAAAAACAACAACATATATATCTATACATTGCAAAGTACATATCTGCACTGAAAATCAATACATTGTATTGCTGATGGATAGGGAAATTCAAGGAATATATTATGCAAAGAGATGAAACATGATATAGATGAGAAATCAAGAAGAATTATTTTTGTTTGGCATTGTTGTCAAAGGGAGAGATGATCTTTTAATTATCATAAAGCAAAAGGGAGAGATGTTATCATTACCATCAAGGAGAGATTTTTCTTATCATACAAAGCGAGAGATGATCTCATTATCAAAAGGAGAGATGATTCCTTATCAAATAAAGGAGAGATATGATAAAGAGAAAATATTGTATCATTATCCATGAAGAGAAGTTCCCGAGATTCAGAAAGGAAGAGTTAATCAATATTCTAAGGGAGAGAAATTGATTACACATGAAATATCCATCTAAGGGAGAGAAGTAACAAAGGGAGAGAGTTCAAATAAAGAGAAAGAATGTTGTCAAAGGAAAAAAGAGATTATCAAGAAGAGGAACAGTCAAGGAAGAGCACATATCAGAATAGAGATATCAGATGATACTTCTATCCAGAGAAGGGATTAAAGATTGAAGAAAACCACTCAGCAAGAAACAAATCTAAGCTATTTTTGAGCTTACTGAGAGCCAAACATTTGTAATAGCTACATTAAGAAAGCTTGATGAAACTGTATATTTGATGTTGTATTAGTAATAGTATAGTATAATAATGTAGTATGTTTCCATCAATGCCAAAGGGAGAGATTGATGACATGTAACTGATTGAATGTTTGAAGATGTTAAGTTGATCACCGAAATGCAGAAGGATAATTCAAGACATTAAACCAGTTAATAGATTGTATTTTCATTGATGTCAACTTGATATAATCTAATCGGTTATAATCAAAGTGTCAAATACTTTAGAGAATCAAAGAGATAAAGATTATGCCTTCTGTAATGCATAAAAGACAAGTATTCACATTATGACTACAAAAACCAATGGTCAATAGATCCCGACGGATATAGATCACCAACAGTTAAGTCACAACGATGCCTAAGAAAGAAAACCAAAGTGCATAATCACAAGTAAACCCAATGGCTAAAAACATAGTGTAAACCGACGGAGAAGCGCAAGGAGAACTGGAGTGTTCACTGACACCATCAAAGATTTAACCCGAAATTAAATTGAGTTCAGAAATGACAAAATATCTAGCTGGCAGAGCTAAATATAGACTTAACTAGTAGTTATCATTGTTTTCATCGACAAGATAAGCCAGAGATAAGTAATTGATTTAAAGAGTTGTGCTTTAAATATAATTGGCAAGAATTGTGGATCACTCCAAGATCAAGAAGATCAAGAACCTAACAATGGTGATATCATGTCTATTTAAGAGACAAATCAATTCATTACGAATTGTCGTGGGGAGAAAATGAAAAGAGGATGATGAAGAGAAACTTCATACAGTGCAGATCAATCAAGCTAAGGAAAGAGCTAAATTTTTCTGCAGACACTGAGAAACAGAGCACAACATCACCAAGCATAATCAAAGTGGAGCAAAGGTATAAATAGATTTATATTGATCAGAATAGTTTTGTGAGATTATAATAGATCTGAAAATCTACAAGTATAAGTTGTATATGTGAACAAATCATACTGTTTCAGTTTAACCATTGATTCAAAAAGTTTCTTAACCGAGCGGGATTAAAAGATCCTTTCTATATTGAGATACATCCAATGGAGTATCAAAAAGTTTTTTCATGAAGATAGCATGAGATGCCAGATACCTATTGATAGGCCAAGTGAGTGTTTGATCAAGGATGGTAGCATAGAGATGCCCAATATCAAGTGAAAGACTAAACATTTAAATCCTCTAACAAGATCACACCTAATAGTGTGTTTGTAACCTTTAACAGGGTTGGCTCTTCATCGAGCTCACTTCAGAAGAGTGAAAATTTTGGGTTACCGACCCTAAGTGGTTTTTTCCTTAACAGGATTTCCACATTAAAAATCCATGTGTCAATGTGTTTATGAGTCATTACTTTAGTATTTTGCATTACACTTAACTTAACTGGATTGATCGGTATACTCTAGATAATTTACTATCTTTTAGTAAATTAACAGACTGCTATTTGGTAAATCTATAGTAGAAGGTTTTACAAATCATTTTGAGCAGTAGTAAATTGATATAAGTATTTGGAGGCATTCATCTTATAGTACTGGAGATAACTAGAGGTATAATTTTGTGGTATTAAGTTTTAAGGGTTGATTATTGGAATATTGTTGAGGCCACTGATTCACCCCCCCTCTCAGTTATTACTAACAATAGTGTTGTGTTTGAGGTGATCCCACGTGGGAAATGTGGGATGAGAAAAGGAAGGCGACCGGATATGGTTTGATGATGCCTCAAGAGGCAGCTAAGGTTTATGATGATAGATAGTTTTTTGTTAGCATAATGCTAATTATGTCTATTTTAGCCATTTGGGTTTTGTTTATCTCGATTGCTGCTAGATATAGTTTTTATGGCAGAAGCCAATTTTACATCTGCTATTATGCAATATACAACCCTTGCATCTTTTTCATGAACAATATGCTTCTCTCTCAATGGGGTTTATGTCTGTCTAGCTGATATGTTTTATGGCTGTTTTGAGATTTGTAGACATGTGCTTTAAAGTTTGAAACTGGTTATATGATAACCTATATTGAATATATGATAAATTGTAATCCTCATGTAATTTCCTATGCTTATCAATAAAAATAACTGTTATAGACCAAAAAAAATGAACACTCCAATATATTAATTTTGATCATTTTAAAAATAATTCTTTAAATATGGAGGGAAATTCTGACATATTAATGAATACTTCAATATACTAATTTTGATCATTTTTTATATTCATTTTGCTAATAAAATTATTTTACTGATTTAAATACTTTGTTACATTATACAATTTGCAACAAACAATTCAAGATATGGATGCCTCTGACAAAGAGTCACAAATCATTGTTACAAGACCAACTACTTTTATGACCTTGAATGATGTCTTTGAAGATGATGTGGACAAATGTGCAAGATTAATTGTAGTCCTGCACAAGGGTGGCTGCAAGAAGTTGAGTCCCACTTTTGGGCAAAAAGTTGAAGTGTTTTCCCTATTTTTTAAATTTTATGTCAATTGATGTCAAAATTTGAGGCACTTACAGATTGAATCTCAAAACAATCCACCAATAGAAAATGTAGTGTTTAGAGTCTAGTTTTCAAATATGTAATTTATTTGAATACCCACATGGTAAAAAATATATTTTAGTAGGCATGTTTAAAAACCCCTTTTTCAAAATACCTGTTTCAGGACCATACCCAACATCAAAGATTGGTAAAAATATTTTTGATTTTTTTTTAATTGAATATATATTTTTTATTAATTTTTAATTGAAAAGAAAGTACATTTTTAAAACCTCTCGTGTATGACCACCATAATTTGATGAAAATTTCACTTTTTTAAAGAATTTTTTTATTTTTATTTTGAAGAAAATTCTATGTAGATTGGGCTCATATAATTCATTTTTTCAAAAACCTAAAATCTAAAAAGTTATTAAAGTTTTAGTGAACCTTACTATTTTAAGTTTAGGTACCACTTTTGATTAATAAATATTGCAAAAATAGTAAAATTTATCATATCACTATAAAATTTATGTTTTTGAAATCTAGATAGTAAGAGCTCTAATGGTTTTTCATTTTGTAAAAAAAATTTGATTAGGAAGACCCTCAAAAAATTATGGCGAGACATAAATTTGGTATTCAAATTCCTTAGCCATTATTTTGGAGGTTTAAGCATAGGCTTGGTCCCACCAAACCTGTCCCGAACCAAAATCCAATGCAAAGGGTCGTCTTGTAAATTCAAATTTTAAAAAATAGGCACACGTTTAAAAATGTGTACCCATTTCTGAAATATAATAAATCAACATGTAAAACGAGTTTCTAAAAAAAAACCAAAAAAACAAAACGGGCACCCATTTTTTGAATTTTGGATCTGGTGTCCGAGCCTAAAATGGGTGCCCATTTCTAGCGGCAGTTTTCAAGTCCACAAGACTTCCGTCGAATTGGTACCCAACTTCTTCCACTTACCCACAAATATCGTCAAAGTTGTTGTTCACACAACGTTAATGGTTGACTATGTTGAAGAACTTGAAATATTAAAGATGGAAGATGTTGCCAAATTAGTGCGTGAGACATCTGTAAAAGTAGATGCATTTTCATTAATGATGAAAGAAGTATATCATGATCATTGTGCAAATAAAGGTCACAATACCAATTCCATCATTGAAGGATATTTTATGTACTTACATCATTACAGAGAACTATTTTACATATAGTTAGTTCTTATTTTAGCTTTCATACTTCTTACTTATTCTAAATAGTTGCATTGGGACTTATATTTTCCCTTTCATTTATTCAAGTTTGATGAATACCAAGAGAAAAAAAAATTGTTTTAAATATTAAAGTTATGTGTACTAGTATATTTTAACTTCTTGCAACATCCTTTGTTCTTTTCTTTATTTGCTATATTAATGGAGAATTAAAATGTGTGCCATTAAAAGGATACTTTAAATGGATGTGCCAAATATTGTTAGAATAACTAAGACGGTGGCGGGGGGGGGGGGGGGGGGGGGGGGGTGAATCAGTGGCCTTAAAAATAATTCTAATAATCCAACCAAAACTTATATCACAAATATAATATCCTCTAGTTATCGTTCAGTCCATCAAGATGTATGCCTTATGTAATTCTAACAAATATATATTACTCGGTAAGATATACTGTTTATCTTTTTCTAGCCTTTATCGAGTAGCAACAATTAAACTTAGCATTTACTGACTAATCCAATTTTAGTAATGTATAAAGTAAAATATCAAAGAAATTAAATAAATACACATTTGACACATGAATTTTAACGTGGAAAATCTGTTAAGGGAAAAACCACTTGGGACTGGTAACCCAAAATTTTCACTCTTCTGAAGTGAGCTCGATGAAGAGCCAACCCTATTAAAGGTTACAAACACACTCTTAAGTGCGACCTTGTTAGAGGATTCAAAACTAATAGTTTGTCATTTGACCTAGCATTCACTATGCTGTCAACAAGAAAACCTTTTGATAATCTTGAGTATCTCAATACATTAAGGATGGTTAAATCCCACTCGGTTAAGAGATTTTCTGAATCAATGGTTAAACTGAAACAACAAATGATTTGTTCAATAATACAACTTTAACTTGCAGATTTTTAGATCTATTGTTAGTCGAATAATACATCTCTGATCAACATTCACTTCAATTCCTTTTCTCTCATCTTTGTTCTTCTTGATGAATGCTGTGTTCTCTATTGCTCGGTGTCTGCAGAATTCTTTGGCTCTATTCTTCAGCCTGTATGATCAGATTTGCATGAAGACTTCTATCTTCACTAGAATTATATTCAACATTCCTCTCTTCATAATGAATTCCTTGTCTCTTTATATAGACATGTTTTCACAATTCAATCTTCTTGTTTTCATCATAGATCACTTCTTGATCCATAAAACTTTCCATGCTTTTATTTATTCTGTAAAGCTCTGCTTTAGTTTTATTCCACAATACCTTTCCTTGTCATCTGTGAATAAAACTATCTTTAAATCTCCTTCTTATCTTTATCTTATCTGATCGATGAAAATAAAACAATCAATCAGTTAACTCTAAATATAGCTCTCCCAGCTAAGTAGTTTTGTCATTTTCTAACTCCAGTTAGTTTTGGTCAAATACTTCAGTTGTCCTCGGTAACAACTTCAGTTATGCTTAGTTATTGCGGTGCTCGGTATATATTGTGAATTGATCGGTGACACTTGCTTGGTTTATACTATCTATCGATGTGCACTATCTATCAGTGTTTACTATCACTCGATGTACACTGTCACTCGGTGTATACTGACTTTTTATGTTTTACCGATAGCATAAACTTTATCTCTTCAACTGTTCAAGGTTAATGAAAATATGTATATGACCAATTAGATTATATCAAGTTGACATCAATAACAATACAATACATTAACTGATTTAATGTCTTGCATTTACTTTTGTATCTCGGTGATCATCAACTTATCATCTTCAAACATTTAATTAGTTATAGTTCATCAATCTCTCCATTTGGCATTGATGGAAACATAATATGAAATATGCCATATCATACCAAACTTATTGTTCTATAACCAATTCAAACATTTGAATCTTGGTAAGCTCTTCTAGCTTAGATTTGATTTTTACAGAGTGCTCTCCATTTCTTCATCCCCTTCAATGGATAGGTGTAGTAATTCCATCTTCTACTTCTGTCTTTCCCTTTGTTGTAGAATCTCTTCTCCCTTTTCTGGATAGATATGTGTGTGTGTGTAAATGGGTACCTGTTGAAAATGACACAAACACTCAATAGGTCATTGCATTATCTCAAATGGTTAGTCAAAAACATGTAAAACCACTAATATCGGCCTATTGCCTTCTAACTAGAAAGAGTGTAATTAGTTGCATATCAGCCCTCAGAATATGCTCCAAATCAGTGACCAATACTATCCTAGCATGAAGGATTTGATTAAAAACAAGCTAAAAATATGAAAAGCATACAATCTAGCTTTAAAACATGGAATGAAAATAATAAACTAGCATGCTAAAATAGATGAAATGTGAGTCTAGAGTGAAGCTAACAACATAACAATATATTTCTGATCTAAGATGAAGGCTTATTTGCTCTCAAAATAGGCTTCTATTTATAGAAGAATGGGAGAGAGAGAGAGGGGGGACAAGGTTCATTTATGAATTTGGAGACTCATAAATGAATATGTAA
>MU228120.1:553800-587828 GCA_018584345.1 Thuja plicata | reverse complement strand
GGCTATAATAGTTAATATAAATCAGTGATAAAAATCACCTAGGATATTAAATTGATTAAAAGAATTATGCCAAGCAGTAACAAGGTCGTTTGGACATAAATCAAGGGTATGATCACACTTAGGAAAATAGGGTCTATAGTTGCAACAGACCAAATTCAGGTGGTTACAATATGCAATGTTAACTTTCTTCAATTCTCTCCCTTTGATGGATGATTATTTCTTTGAATCTTTCTTTATCTGATATTTTCTCTTCCTTTGACTGATGTTCTTCTCTTTGTTGGATATTTCTTTTCTGTCTTTGTATGATCATGATAGATATTTCATTGAATACTTCTCTCCCTTTGATAACAATGCCAAATTTTTTTTTATCATTGAATTCTTTTCTCCATCAAGAATACAACTCTGTAGTAGCCAACAATATCTCTTTGTGTGTGGTTCATATTAGTGCCTTTATGTACTGATATATCATTGTAGTCCATATCTCAGCTTTCATAAACATGATTGATCTTGTGATAATGTGTAGGATGATGCAGCCTCCTAGTCAGCTTAGTGAATAGTAGACAAGGGCTGAACTCCTATTCTATTCCTCAGGTGCTCAAATGTATCTTTTGGCAATGACTTTGTAAATATATCTGCTAATTTTTCTTTAGATTGTACATATTCTAGTATCACCTCTTTCTCTTGTACTTTTTATCTCAAGTAATGATACTTAATAGCTATGTGCTTTGTTTTAGCATGCATCACAGGGTTGTTTGAAATATTTATAACACTTGTATTATCACAATAGATAATCGCTGGTTCAAGAATTTTCTCATTCATACCTTTCAACAATTTCTTGATCCATGCAATGTTAGAGAAATTTGCAGCAACAACCACATATTTTGCTTCTATAGTTGATTGAGATATGCACATCCTTGGTTTTTACTTATCCACGTGACAGGTCTGTCACCCATAAATAATGCTCCTCCTATAGTGCTCTTTCTATCATCTATGTTTCCATCCCAATCAACATCAGTATAAAATTGTAGCTCAAAGTTTCCTTCTTTATTATACCACAAACCATAGTCTTCGGTATTCTTCAGATATCTTAGAATTCTTTTAACATTAGTCATGTGTGATTCCTTGGGATTAGTAGAGAATCTTGCAACTATACCAACTACATGTGCTATATCAGGTCTAGTGTGTACAACATACATTAGTTTTCTAATCATAGATCTATATGAGGTCTAATTTACCTCGGTTGTCTTGTCTTCCTTTTCCAATTTGCATCCAATTGCCATAGTTGTTCCAACTAGTTTGGAATCCTCCATTTTGAATATCTTTAGAACTTATTTGATGTATTTGGATTGTGTGATGTAAGTGCCTTCATCCTGTTGTAGAATCTATAGACCAAGTGTCCAAACATTAACATTTCAAATTCTTTTCTCATTTCATCAACAAATGACTTGCATAACATATCATTACCTCAAAATATGATATCATCAAAAAATTTCTCAGCAATCAGAATCTCCTTTCAAATACAGATTACTATTATCACTTATTTTAAAAAATCTAATACTAATGAGATAAGAGTGAAGTCTTTCATACCATTCTCTCGGTGCTTGTTTCAATCTATACAAGGCTTTATGTAGTCTACAAACCATGTTTCTTTTGTTAGGATCAACAAACCCTTTAGGTTGTTCAATGTATACCTCCTCTTCTAGTATTCCATTAAGAAATGTATATTTAACATCCATTTGGTATACTTTGAATCCTTTAAAAGCAACATAAGCAAGTAGAATTCTTACTCCTTCTATTCTAGCAATGGGCGCAAAGGTTTCTCCATAGTCAATACCTTCTTCTTGTGCATACCCTTTGCATACTAGTCTTTCTTTGTTCCTTGTGACTTCTCCATTCTCATTTAGTTTGTTTTTGAAAATCCATTTGGTGCCAATGACATTTTTGTCACTCGGTCTAGGAACTAATGTCCATGTTTTATTCTTCTCAACCTGTTCAATCTATTTATTCATTGCACTAACCCATTGTTGATTCTCAAGTGCAGTATTAACAGATTTAGGCTCAAAATCATAAATCAAACATATAGTGTTAAGTGACTTACTTCTTGTTCCCATTCCATCTCTTTTGTCTCTAATGATTTGGTCTTATGGATGGTGCCTTCTGAAATATTTAGTAAGTATAGGTTCATATATCTATTCATCATTTTGACCTTTGTTTTGATCTTCATCGCTCGGTTCAACATTATGTTCATTTTCCTGATTCTCGTTGTGTGCAACCAGTTGCTCAGTTGCATTTTTCTATCGCTTGGTAGTGTTACACTGTTGCTCATGCAAAGTGTTAGGTTCATCAATGTAGACAAATTTGTTGTAATCATCTGGTTCCTTTATGCTTTCCTCATCATTTTTCTCAGCAAATTTATCCACTTTAACATTTGCACTTTCAATGATTTTGTTAGAATATTTGTTCAAACATTTATAAGCTTTTATTTTGGTGGAATATCCTAGAAATATTCCTTATCACTTTTGGAGTCAAGCTTTATATTTTTATCATCTTTCAATATATAAAATTGACTTCCAAAAATTCTAAAGTAACTCACATTTGGTGTGTATCCATACCATAGCTCATAAGGTGTCTTATTGGCATCTTTCTTCAATTGAACTCGGTTCAGTGTATAGGCAACAATACTTACAACTTCTCTCCAGAATGTTTGTGTGAATCCTTTTTCAATCATCAGTGTTCTAGCACAATCAACAATTGATCTATTCCCCCTTTCAGCAATCCCATTTTGCTGTGGTGTTCTTGGTGCAGAAACCAGACTTGTAATTCCATGCTCATTACAAAAGCTAGTGAATTCATTAGAAATAAATTCTCCTCCTCTATCTAATCTTAAACATTTTAGTTCTTTTCCACTTTGTTTTTCAACTTTAGCTTTATACCATTTGAATAAATGCTTCAAATTTCTCTTTTAAGAACATAACAATCATCATTCTATAATAATCATCGACAAATAGAATGAAGTATCTATCACCATAATAGCTCTTTTACCTCATTGGTCCACATAAGTCAGTATGGACTAACTCTAGAATAACATTATATGTGTAGGTTTTGCCCTGAATCTAGACGTTGTCATTTTTCCTTTTTGAGAATTCTTGCACATGATATGGTCGAGCTTTGACATACTCGATAAGCTTGTTACTTTTCTTTTCTTGCTTATCCTAACCATGTTGTCAAAATTCACATGACATAGCCTTTTATGCCACAACCAAATGTCTTCATTTCTAACCAATAAAAAAGTGGTCTTGATATTATCAAGATAGAAAAAAATACCTTTTATTTGTTCACCAGTACCGATCAACTTTCCAGTTCCATTATAGATCTTTTCCTTTTTGTTCTCAAATAAAACTCGGTGTCCTATATTATTTAGCTGTGAAACACTCAATAGGTTATAGTTAAGTCATTTTACCCAATATACATTTTCACATCTAATCAGATTATTCAACATGATGTTTCCTTTTCCTTCAACTGGGCAAGGTGAGTCATTACCCATCCTAACTGATCCACCAATATAATATTCAAAAGTTTCAAAATTTTTTGTATCTCCAGTCATGTGGTGAGTACAACCACTATTAATAATATAGACATCATTTTTTCTAACTTTAGATATGAGTGCAATTTTAACATACCTTTCTTCTTTGTCTGAATCATCCTTCATAGAAACAAATACTACCTCAACATCTTCATCAGATTCGTTGTCAGTATTTTCAGCTTTGTTCTAAACTAGGTAACAAGCCTTCTTGCCTTTCTCCTTGTAGTCTCGGTTATATCTTGTGTTAGAGTGTCGGTTCCTTCTATAGTCTTGGTCATCACTTCTATCAAACATCTTTTCATAAGATCTATCATCGTTTCTTTCATCCTTTCTCTTGTTAGGGCATCTAGCAGCAAAATGTCCAATTTATTTACAATTAAAATACACCAATGGTAATTTACCTTTGTATCTTCCTTTACCTCTTTGCAATATTCTAGCCATTAGTGCTCCAATTTCATCAAGTTCTTATTCATCACTATCACTGTCACTATCATTTCTCATAGTGTGTTTGTTACTAGATTTGCTTATTTTTAGAGAAGATTTGGATGCATACTCAATAGTTGGTAAGACACTGTTGTCATAGTTGTTCATCTCAAATGAAATAAGTCTACCAATCAAACTATCAAGAGTAAAATTTTTATTTGCTACTGCTCTCATTTCTTGAATTGCAGATACTCTAATAGCATAAACAGGTAGTAAGGTTCTCAGAATTTTACTTACAACTATTTCTTCCTCAAGTACTCCTCCTACTCCTCGGATAACATTAACAACTTATTTGATTCTGCTACTGTACTGAGTGATGCTCTCTCCTTCTTTCATTCTTAGGTCATCAAACTTTCTTCTTAGGCTTTCAAATTTAGCTCTTAGCACATTTGTATCTCCTCCATTTACTAGCTTGAGTTTTTCCCACATTTTCTTTGCAGTGGTGCATGATTTGACATCTTCAAATTCAACATTAGATAGTGAAGAAGCAAGTTATATCATCATAGAATTGTGTTCATGTTTCTCTCTCAATTGATCAATAGTTAGAGGTCCAGTAGGTGCAACATATTTAGCATCCAAGTATTGTGTGACATCATTTCCAATACCTAATAGATGGAGTCTTATCATACTTTTCCATGATGCAAAGTTGTCTTTGTTCAACTTAGTAACATCTCTTTTACTAATCTTTTGATATTTATCTTGAGTCTTTAAACTCTTTTCCAAGCACCAAAGCTTTGATACCAATTGTTAGAATAACTGAGAGGCAGGGGAAGGGGGGGTGATTCAGTGGCCTTAAAAATAATTCCAATAATCCAACCAAAACTTATAACACAAATATAATATCCTCTAGTTATCTTTTAGTCCATCAAGGTGTATGCCTTATGTAATTCTAACAAATATATACTGCTTGGTAAGATATACTGTTTATCTTTTTCTGGCCTTTACCGAGTAGCAACAATCAAACTTAGTGTTTACCGACCAATCCAGTTTTAGTAATGTGTAAAGTAAACTATCAAAGCAATGCAAGAAATACACATTTGACACATGGATTTTAATGTGGAAACCCCATTAAAGGAAAAACCACTTGGGACTGGTAACCCAAATTTTTCACTCTTTTGAAGTGAGCTCGGTGAAGAGCCAACCTTGTTAAAGGTTACGAACACACTCTTAAGTGCAACCTTGTTAGAGGATTCAAAACTAACAGCCTGTATTTTGACCTAGCATTCACTATGTTGTCAACAAGAAAACCTTTTGATACTCTTGAGTATCTCAATACATTAAGGATGGTTAAATCCCACTCGGTTAAGAGATTTTTTGAATCAACGGTTAAACTGAAATAGTAAATGATTTATTCAATAATATGAATTTAACTTGCAGATTTTTAGATATATTGTTAGTCCAATAATACCTCTCTGATCAATGTTAACTTCAGTTCCTTTTCTCCCATCTTTGTTTTGCTCGGTGAATGTTGTGTTCTTTTTTTCTTGGTGTCTGCAAAATTCTTTGGCTCTGTTCTTCAGCCTTTATGATCAGATTTGCATGAATAATTATATCTTCACCAGAATTATATTCAACATTCCTCTCTTCATAATGAATTCCTTGTCTCTTTATATAGACATGTTTTCACCATTCAATCTTCTTATTTTCATCGTAGATCACTTCTTGATTTGTAAAACTCATCATGCTTTTCTTTATTCCGTAAAACTCTGCCTTAGTTTTATTCCACAAATCTCTCCTTGTCATCTGTGAATAAAACTAGCTTTAAATCTCCTTCTTATCTTTAGCTTATTTGATCAATGAGAATAAAACAATCAATCAGTTAAATCTAAATAGAGATTTGCCAACTAAGTAGTTTTGTCATTTTCTAACTCCAGTTAGTTTTAGACAAAGACTTCGTTTGTCCTCGGTAACAACTGTAGTTATGCTCAGTTACTATGGTGCTCGGTATATACTATGAACTACTTGGTGAGACTTGCCTGGTTTATACTGTCCGTCAGTGTGCATTGTTACTTGGTGTGCACTACCACTCAGTGTACACTGTCACTCGATGTATACTGACTTTTTATGTTTTAGCGATAGCATAAACTTTGTCTCTTCAACTGTTCAAGGTTAATGAAAATATGTATATGAACAATTAGATTATATCAATTTTACATCAATGAAAATATAATACATTAACTAATTTAATGTCTTGCATTTACTTTTGCATCTCAGTGGTCATCAACTTATCATCTTCAAACATTTAATCAGTTATAGTTCATCAATATGTGAAAAATAAATTACAATGGACATGTCACAAATATATGAAACACTAAATGTGTGTCAAACCTATATCCTAATTCTAAGCATAATCCTAACCATACTATAAATCCTAAGCCTATCCATTATTTCAATAACATTAATGCAAATCCTATTCTTCAACTTAAACCTAACATAACCCTAACATTAAGTCACCCTAAATGCTACACTTGACAAAAATTGTAATAAGCATTAAGTAAAATTCTAATTCTAACCCTATCCCTAATCATAACTATAATACTAATTATGATACTAATCCTAACTTTAAAACCTACATCGCATCACTAACTACATCCATAATCTGACTCTAACACTCACCCTAATATTAACCCTAACCCTAACCTGAACCCCTTGCCCCATTCGTAACCCTAAATGTAACACTAACTATTATACTAATCTAACTGTAATAAGCATTTAGTCAAAATCTAATTCTAACCGAAACCGTAACCGTAACCCTAACTATAATACTAAGTATGATACTAATCCTGACTCTAAACCTTACATCCCATCACTAATCACAACCCTACTGAAACCCTAATCCTGACCTTGATTCTAACCCTAATCATAACCTTAACCCTAATCAAGATTATAAAACTATACCAGACCCTAACCACTTAACCCAACCATAAACCAAAATCTCACAGTACCTATGAGGGGTAAAAGTAAAGACCTGTGTAACACTTTTATAGAGAAAAATGTTAACAACACCAAAATTGTTGAACTTCAACCACATAAAAGTGACATTTTTGTTTGAAATTTGAAGATGATGTAAAATGATGAAATGTGTAAAATGGATGAATTTTATGTCTATTATTTTTATACTTTTATTGAAGAAGAATTGATATGGTTTTTAAAATTTCAATGCTCATTTTTCAATTGCTAAAAAATACTGCAAATCAGGGGGTCTAGCTCACACCAAAAACCTATATGCAAATTAAATTATTTTCCTCTGATTTCAAAATATGTTTTATAGGACATGTATATCCAGTGAATGCAAAAATAAAATTTCATTTTTGATGTATATTTTCTCGGTTATAACAATTTAAAGTCTGACTTACCCAAAATTGACAGTTTTCATCTCCCACCTTATTTTTCTATCAAATCTATACCAATCAAAAAAAAATCATACATTCTCAAAGATGAATCTCTCCTCTTGTGAACCATATCCTTTTAAATTTTTTTTGATATGATTTCCTAATTCTTTTCTAGAATAAATGTCTTCTCGAATGTTGAAATACCTACTTGTAGTATTTTATAAATATATTATATTAGATCTAATCAAGACATAATAAAATTTATATGAGAATATTCTTGATTTTGAGCTTTACAAAAGGGTATTTTTAGTTTCTTCATAAAGTTGATTTTGATGGAGAAATCAGTTGTAGAAGTCAAAAGTTCTGATATTCTAAAATTTTTACTAATTTGGTTGCCACTTAGGATGCCACATAAGTAGTTTTGGCTAGAACTGGTTCGACTAAAAAAGGTTCGTGCTAACTAGTTTTGGTCAAAACTCCCTGTATATATTTGCACCAATAATTCATTGATTTAACATATTTGGCTTATATTTACTCATGGAGTTTCGACCAAAACTTGTTCGGTCAAACAAGTTTTGAACAAACCTACCTTGCCACATCGATGCCATGTGGTGCCACTTGGACAACATGAGTGTTTGGCTATAATTATTTCAGTCGAACCCTATCCAGCTGAAAAATCTTATTTATCCTAAAGTTTGACACAACTTTGTGATTTTACCCTGATATTAATGCTAACTCTAAAAGCTACATCCCATCGCTAACCATGTCCCTAATCTTACTCAAACATTCACCCTAATATTAACCCTCACCCTAACACTACATATGATTTAATCCTAACTATAAACTTTACATCCCAACCTTAAACTAACCCTAACCCTAACTTAAAACATAACCATTAACATAATACTACTAACTCTAAATCATTTACCCTAACCCTAACTCTACTTAGACCATTGACCCTAATCATAATGCTAAGCTTAACCCTACTTCTAACCCTAATACTAACCCTAAACCTAAAACTAGCCTTCACTCTAACCATAATTACACCATTGACCCTAATCATAATGCTACGTTTACCCCTTATGCTAAACCATTCATCTTTTTTGTCATGCTAACCTTGAGCTTTATTCTAAACTTAATACTAATGCTAACTCTAAACTTTACATCCCATCACTAACGATGACCCTACTATTACTCCAACACTGACTCTAATATGAACCCCAACTGTAACCCTACATGTAACACTACTTATGATACTAATACTAAGTCTAAAACCTACATCCTAACCGTGTCTCTACCCTTAACTATTAACATAATACTATTCCTAACGCTAAACCTTACACCCTAACACCAAACCTAATTAGACCATTGACCCTATTCATCAAACTAACCTTAACCCTTATTCTAAACCTAATACTAATCCAAACTTTAAACTCTACATTCCATGACTAATCTTACTTTAAATAGTTCACCCTAATTGTAACCATAACCCTACCATTGACCGTAGGTGAAATGATAAGGTTAACTGTGATACTAACCCTAATTCTAAGTTTAACCCTACCAATAACCTTAAGACTAACCCTAACTCTAACCCTAACCCTAACACAAACCTTAAGACTAACCCTAACCCTAACACTAACCTTAAGACTATCTGTAACCCTAATTGTAATAGTTAACATATACTACTCCTAACTTTAAACCATTCACCCTAATCATAACCATAACCCTACCATTGAACCTAGATGAAATATTAATGTTAACTTTGATACTAAACCTAATTCTAATCCTAACCCTAACACTAACCTTAAGACTAACCCTAATTACACCATTGACCCTAATTGTTACCCTAACACTAACCTTAACCGTAATAGTAGCACTAATCGTAACACTAACACTAACCCTTACCCTTATTAATTAAAGATTAAAATTCATATAATGTCTCCCATCTACTATCTTATTGTGATGTGCAAATTTATATATGCAAGTATACTGCACACAAACACTCAATAACTCATTATATCCAAGGTTAGTAAAATCAAATTAATGAAATCAATGAAAAACCTCATGAAATAGAATTATTGCTTCCTAGACATGAAGATCCTACTCTAATTTGAAAATTTATCTCAGATTAAGCACATTAGATCATAGAATTGACAATCATGTAATGGAAGATTCATTATAAAATGCCTAAAATGCTCAAGAACATGTTCAATTATGCATCATTTAGATCAAATTCTACAAATTGAACTAGATTAGCTTTCTAAAAGATGAACTAGATTAGCTAGAATGAAATTGACTTTATTTCTATGCTTAAATTCTCTATGCTGCTCTATCAAATGAGCTTAGAAAGGCTTCATTTATAGAGTTTTATTGGAGGGAAAAGGCTCCAAATTCAAATTTGAATTCAACGGTTGAGATACATCCATGAGGAATGGTTGAGATGCAAGTTTTCTTGATCCATGTGATCACCTCTCATTGGTTAGAGGTTTGAATTTTGAGGCATATTGTTGAAGGAATATTAATAACTTGAATTAATTAATTCCTTTTAATTAATTTCTTTAGCCATGTATTTAATTTTTGGATTTGATTTAATTCTTTCAAGGTTAATTAAAGAATTAATGACTTTTGATGAATGCCTGTTGGTGAGTGATCTTGGATTATTGATTTTTGATGAATTATATACTTAAACCGATCTAGTTTGATTATATAATTGTGATTAGTTTTAAATTGGTAGTCTCGATTAGGACCTGGGGGACTTGATTTCATATTAGGTCTTCTGAGTTTATCAGACCATTTTCAGGTGATTACATTTGCCCCTCTTTGAATTAACATGCGATCATCATGTTGATTCAAAGAATATCTAGTGTTGGCTAGCGATCCAATTTTTGGATTTGAAGAAATGCAACTACTCTTGATTAGAAATTGATTCCGAACTTGATTGAACAAAAAGCTATTGAATTTTCTAGAGATTCTTGATTACTTGATAAGATCAGCATAGTGACCAGGAAATCACTTTGATGTGAAGCAATGAAAATGATATCCTTGTCTGATTGTTGAGGATAATAACACCTAATAAATTTGATATGAAGTGATGAAATCAATTACTGTTATAATGATTTTTGAATTCTTGACTCGATACTCAGTTTGATGTGATGCGATGAAGCTGATATCTCCAAGACATAGCTCATAAGACTGACCAACCAACCAGTTTGATATGATGCGATGAAACTGATTTCTAGCAAAGATTTGAAAAAATGATCAATTTGATGTGAAGCGTTGAAACTGATCCCCATTTGAAATTTCAATTGGTTTAGATGAAGATAATATCAATTTGATGTGGTTCATTGAAATTGATATCTCTACTGATGTTTAGAACTTGAATTTTGATAAGAGCAAGCAATTTGATATGAAGCGATGAAATCACTCATTCCAAATTTGATATTGTTGATACTGATTTGATACCTGATGAAGATTCTCCATTTTTTTGAAAGTTGATTTGTTTGATCGATTGTAGAGTCAAGTTAGATTTATGACAATGCCCCAGTTGTTGAAAAGATTTAGTAGTATGATCGCTTGATTAGATGTGATTGATAATGCCCCTTGAAATCAAAATGGTCATGAGATTTGGTTGATTTCCAGATTAAAACATCTGAATGAGAATTATAAGCTTGGAATGAAGATTTTGATTCCAATAGAAAAGATAGTGGTCAAAACCATGAAGAAACCACTTCTCGTTTGGTCAAAATCAGACTCTGTAGGATGAAGTTAAAGCCAAAAAGGTGCAATAGATGAGTAATAGTTGTGGTTAAAAATTTGAAATTAATCACCCCAAAATGAGATTAAATAGGGTAATAATTCAAAAATAATATTCATTTGAACTATCCACTGATAGAGAATTGCATATATCAGAGAGAGAAAATACCATTCCCCCTGTAGAATCATCAATTTGAGACCGTTCGGTGACACCAGAGACCTGCCCACTACCTACTAGTGGTATGTCATCGAATTCCCGCTTTGAAATTTTGAAATTCATGCATGTTTTGGATTTTATTTTACATGTTTATAATGATTTTCTTAGATTATCATTTTTGGTTCTTAGATTAGCGTTTGTGGTTTATTTTATCATTTCCGGTTCATAGAATAACATTTGCTGTTAATGATCTGTCGTTTTTGAAAACCTATCGTTTATCATTATTTTAGCATTGTTTTGCATTCATTTTGTATCATTTTTGGGATAATGTATTGTATGCTATATTTGTTCCATCTTTTTTGGTAAAATAGCATTTCTGAACTCTGAAATATCATTTCTAGGACAGTGAGCCCAAAATGTAGAGTCTAAGTCCCAAAATTTAGAAAATCTGAATGCCTTAGTCAATATGACCCTATTAGAATAGCTACCTACTGAATACATCTATTTTGAAAATCCCTATTTTCCCCAATTCTGATTCTGCAATGTTTTTTGCTTTTGTAGAGAGACCTTGGTACTTTATAGACACAAGCACCATATCCCTGAGTCTTATCACTAATTGAGCAATTATCTATTGGGGACCGTAGAGATATTTTCCTTTGTGGTTTGGGGTATTTACTAGACATGCCTGAGTACATAGTAAACCGCAATTTACTTACTGCTTTGATAGAGAGATGGAATTTAGAGCATAATACATTCCACCAGTCGACTGGTGAGATTACAGTGATACCAGAGGATGTATGGAAGATCCTTCGCATACCTGTCATGGGTGAGCTGCCCTATTATGATTCTACTGGGTGAGCATGTATAGATGCTTGTGTGAGAGTGTTTTAGGATCCCTTAGTGGTAGAGCGTCACATCACTTGGGAGCGACTAGAGAGACAGGGTCTCGCGTTGCCATGTGTGTTAGTAGGCTTGATTGGTGGGTTTCTTGTTCATGATAGGAGCACACAAGGATTTTCCATCAGATGGGGTAGACTTCTTGAGGATTTATTACAGAGTCCACGCCGATTAGCCTGGGGTACCTATCTCCTGGCTCACCTGTACCATGAATTTCATCAGATGGTCTATCAACATGATAGATAATTTTCCGTTGGGTTGATACTCTTGCAGATCTTGGCATGGGAGCATATCCCAGTTACACGGCCTATGGTAGCTCGATCTCGATAGATAGGTTATCCTTATGTATATATGTATGCTAGAGATATGGTGCAGCCCCGCCTGGGAAACTTGGAGTATTGGAGTCAAGCGTTAGATTATATGACAGTTTTTATATGGTGACCGTATCTAGATGATATGATAGTTGTTATCTGGTGACCGTATCTAGATTGTGAGGAGTGGAGGAGCGACAAGAGAGAGATGCCTTTTGTTTGTACAGGGTGATTAATGATTGGCCATACCATTTATATTGTGGAGAGATTCATGGTTACGTGTGTCTTACGAAAGTATGGCATGGCACAACCTATGCCCTAGGGCATGACAACTTATGCATGATCTCTAGATGAGGAGTCACAATGGGGACCCAAATTAAGATATGAGACCAATTTCCTTGAGCACCAACGGTTAGTACCAGGTATATGGGATCTAGCTCTAGATATTATAGATGCTAGGATGACTCTTGATTTCTCAGCATACTTTGCACAACATCCATTTCCTCAGTTGACCTCTCCTAATGAGGGAGTTCCCGCTATGGTTAATGAGGGTGATGATAGAGGTAATGATGACAGAGGTGGTGGGGACATCAGGGCGTCATCTCATAGATGTTCTAGTAGTAGTGATGATAGTGGTGGTAGAGGTCATGGTGGCCAGCCGAGACAGGTGAGTACAAATTGTAGGACCAACAGCACCAATGTCTACACAAGCACCAACTACTTCAAAGATTCTAGCTATCAGTCAGGTTATTTCATCGCAGGTTCCTTCAGCTTCATAGATTCCAGCTACACAGGTTCCTTCTACTCAAGTTCCTTCCACACAGGTGTTTGCTTCTACTCGTGTGACTACTTCATAGGTTCCACCCCAAGTGAGGGTTACGAGATCGACGACCACAGGGATTCGTCCAGTTGCACTGATTGAATCAAAGATGAGTACCCCTCCTCAGCCGAGTATAGGGCATAAATTTCCCACTGGTGTATAGGTACTAGGGTCTATACCTATAGGTGTATGAACATAGGGTACAAGTGATGCAACATTGATTGCATGCCTTTGCAGAGAGAGGGGTCAATTATAGACACATATAGCTATTTTATAGGCACAGTTGGCTGATAGAGATAGAGCCTTGGATGTTGCATAGAGAGGTGGTTTTTCTCAGCGTAGTAGAGAATCTTATTATCAGGTCACATATTTCTCAGTAGTACTAGATCCTACTGCGAGAGTTACTCCTTTTTCACCGGCAGCAGCACAATCAGAGGGTGGCGGACTGAGCAGATTAGATGTTCCTCCCTGTTGACCACCAGGGGATGATACAACTAGTCAGTCTTAATGGATTTGAGCTATTATCTACATTTTTATGATGATGTATTGATATATCTTTGATCTAGTACTATTTTTCTTAGTTTTTGGATGATGTATCTCATGGAAATTATTATATATGATGACATTCTCATGTTTTGATCCCATTGTATCTTTGTCATTGATATTTTATGCTTTATGAGATGATTGTGATTATGCTATGAACACGCTCATTATTCTATGGATGCAAATGTAAGGATGCATTTTATTTTTGATGTTTTTGATGCATAGATATGATGTTAGGTTAATGCTATGGATGCGTATGTATGGATTGTATTGATAGTTAATGAAATGCAACGTGGATGCAAATGATGGTTTTTATTTCAGTGATTTAAAATACTCAATCATAAGAGAAACAATATCTTGTTGATTATTTTGAAGTTTTCTTTTCCCTCTTTTAGATGTGTGTTATTATAGTCTTTCACAATGTCATTTCTTATAAAATCTATGCAAATCCTAGCATGAAATGCAACTAAAATGCAAATGCAGCTTCCATTTTCATGTCATTTATTTTGTGCTTTTGTTTCATCATTGAGCTTTTTGTAGACCCCATTTTTGACACAACCAACACTGATATGTAAGTAATCATGCTAACTTATGAATATCACCTTCCTCAGATATAAGTACTTACAACCATCACTAGTGCTTAAGTGACTATGTTAATATGAATATGACTTGTGTAAAATATTTGATTTAGTACAGCCACCACAAATAATTTATTTATGATATGAATAATAATTGAGTTTAGTTTTGATATTGTAGTTTGAGACAAGCGTCAAGATATAACAGATCATGATGTCCTGAGTATCAATTGCATTAAAAAACACACAACAAACAAATAAAACACCATATACCTTCCTCGATATTATAGTAAAACTTGACTCATGGAACATTCTTGGAAATATGATAATCAATAATTGATAAAGATAGAAACCCATTCTAACATAGGTGTTTTCTTTGTTCTCAGAATTAGAGCCTTTCATGTAACTTTAGATTTATCGTCATAGACCTTGTCAAAAACCAATGTCAATCACAAGAAGAAGTCAAAGAAAATATCATGCCCACTATCCTCATGTTTCTAGCTCAGTAGAGTATCATTAAAACATTCGAGAGAATTATGATAAGAAAAAAATATGATAAAGAACAAATAGTCATTCAAAGAAAAGTATCCCAACTCCTTCATTGTGATGGGGAGGCTAGGATAGACTAGCTTAGTCTATGCCCCTGATCCACTCTCAGATCCAGGTGTTCTTCCAACACCCCTGATGGTCTATAGGCTTCCTTATCTCTCCAAGGACCCCCTGACCTACCTAACCTACCCACCAAGTCAAACTTTCTCATTCATCAACATACCAAGCTTTGCACTCTAGCTCCCATCCCTTACATTGGCTCATAAGGGTCTATTTGGCTTCCAATTCCTCCCCAAGCTCCAACAGTGAAAATTAGAAATTCCAAGATCTTTTTAGGGCTATTGACACCTTTCAATAACATTAGCAAGGTTTGGAGAACACCCAATTTAGTATTTGCTTTGTATTTTAGGGCTACAAGGAGGAGGCCTAATTAGCCCTCCTTCCGGTTTCATAGGGATTTTGAAGCCCTTTCTTCAAAGAATCATCAACCCTGTCCTAAAGGACATTTGCTTTTAATGACCCAACCTCAAGGATTTTTGAGGTCTCAGGCTCTCAACAGGCCGTACTGTAGCTTTTGCAATTTTGAGGGTTTTAAGGGTTTGAGGGACTCCTTACTGTCCTAGTCTCCAACAGCACCCTTCCATAACTCTCCAAACCTCCTCCTTCACACCACTTCACCTTCTGACACTGTTCTTCACTTCCCCAAAGGGATTTGACTTGGAACTCCCTTCACTGTCTTGGAGAGTTCTTTCATTGCTGCACATCCCTAGCCAGACTGCACATAGCTTGCCTATGGCTTCTACAAAGAAATGTTTGCACTTCCTTTCAAGGGCCCTGCATTTATATAAAAACAAAATAGGGTCTGTACCTTCAATATCCAAGGTTCCATGGCATTCCCATGGTGGACATGAAAGCTACAGACCTATATGTACATGTCTCTCCAAACTAGCAGAGAACTAAATATTACAAAGAAATGAAACAAAATATATATATATAGACCTAAAAGATCTATTCCAAACTTATACAAAAGAAATAAAAAACACCATAAAAATGACACTAGGTAACAAATCCGCAAGTTATCCTCTATTTTCTTCCAAACAACACAGTTCACAGTGACTGTCACACTAAAATCCACAGTTTAGATTGGTCTCCCGTACTATAATCATACACAATGCAATCCAACATTGAAATTAGGGTGAGTCAGGTCTTAAATAACCTTCCCTCAGAGTGTGTGTTTGGTTTTAGGGCTTTTTAGCCATCTAAGCAAGTGTTAGAACTTCAAAGGCAAAGTTGCTAAGCAACTCTTGAAAAGTTGCTAGCAACTTTGTAGCAACTTTTGCTGTTGCTTGAGCATCTTTGCTCTTTCACTACCAAGACCATTGCTAGGTCACTCCAAGGCACATTTGTGCTTACATTCCTGACCAAACACATAAACTAAAGACTACTAACCACTTCCAAATCAACTAACTCAGCATGACTACATTCTTTGAGTTATTGTGCCAATTACAAGTAGAGACCAACTGGAACTCTAGGATCTAACCTAGGCCTAGGCACACAAGATGAGTTCAAAACTCTTATTTTAATTACATGCTTTATTTAAGAAGTGCTTCAAAACAAAATTTGGTTGGTGGGAGCCCTGAGAAGGGTGCTCCCGCACCATACTCCCCCTCAGCACAACTAAGGCACCTTGGGGTCAAGAAGAGCCAAATCAATACCAAACTTCTTGAACTTTCCTTCCTCATTCCAGGTGGTTTTAAATTCAAACTGATCCTTCCATTTGATCAGGTGCTCCATGTAAACTTGATTCCTTGTAGTCTTCTTCACTCTAGATTCCAAAACCTTCTCTGCTTGGGATGACTTCTTCTTGGGTAATGCATTGGTGTCAAGATCTTGCAGTACCTTTGGTAGAGCTGTACCTTGCTGATTGATATCTCCCTTGAATATTATTAGGTCTACAACATTGAACACCGGTGAGATGGCTAAGTCTGATGGCAAGTCCACTTTGTAGGCATTCTATCCATATTTGGCTAGAATCTTACATGGGCCTACTCTCCTTATTTGTAGCTTGGTGGGCATGCCCTTTTGCATTCTTTCTTTGCTAAGATGGACCATGACATAGTCCCCAATCTGAAACTATACTTCTTTCCTCTTTTCATCTACTTTAGCTTTGAGTCTTTGATTGGATTCCATGATGGATTTCTTCACTTGCTCTTGCACCTCCTTGATGGTTTGAGTGAAATCTTCAGCTTGTCCACTCTTCAACTCCATGGAACCTAAGTCTCTCAACTCACATACTCCTCTAGGGTGTCTTCCATAGACTATCTCAAAAGGACTTCTTCCTATGGTCCTATTTACACTTCCATTGTAAGCATATTCAGCCTAAGATATAACAAGATCCCAAGTCTGCCCATACTCCTTTGTTAAACACCTTAGCAAGTTACCAAGAACCCTATTGATGACCTCAGTTTGACCATCAGTTTGAGGATAGTATGCTGAATTGAAAGAGAGATTAGTTCCCAGCCTTTTCCATAAGGTTTTCCAAAAATGACCCATGAAATTGCTATCTCTATTAGACACAATACTCAGAGGGAGTCCATGAATCCTAACTATCTCCTTAAAGAAGATATGTGCTACATAGCTTGCATCATGAGTAGTTCTACATGGAATGCAATGACTCATTTTAGAGAACCTGTCTACTACAACATAGATGCTATCCATACCTGATTTGGTTTTAGGGAGTCCAACCACAAAGTCCATATCTGATGGGGAGGCTAGGATAGACTAGCTTAGTCTATGCCCCTGATCCACTCTCGGATCTAGGTGTTCTTCCAACACCCCTGATGCTCTATAGGCTTCCTTATCTCTCCAAGGACCCCCTAACCTACCTAACCTACCCACCAAGTCAAACTTGCTCATTCATCAACATACCAAGCTTTGCACTCTAGCTCCCATCCCTTACATTGGCTCATAAGGGTCTATTTGGCTTCCAATTCCTCCCCAAGCTCCAACAGTGAAAACTATGAGTTCCAAGATCTTTTTATGCCTATTGACACCTTTCCATAACTTTAGCAAGGTTTGGAGAACACCCAATTTAGTAGTTTCTTTGTATTTTAGGGCTACAAGGAGGAGGCCTAATTAGCCCTCCTTTCGGTTTCATAGGGATTTTGAAGCCCTTTCTTCAAAGAATCATCAACCCTATCCTAAAGGACATTTTCTTCTAATGACCCAACCTCAATGATTTTTGAGGTCTCAGGCTCTTAGCAGGCCATACTGTACCTTTTGCAATTTTGAGGGTTTTAAGGATTTGAGGGAATCCTTATTGTCCTGGTCTCCAACAACACCCTTCCATAACTCTCCAAACCTCCTCCTTCACATCACTTCACCTTCTAACACTATTCTTCACTTCCCCAAAGGGATTTGACTTGGAACTCCCTTCACTATCTTGGAGAGTTCTTTCACTACTGCACATCCCTAGCCGGACTGCACATAGCTCGCCTAGGGCTTCTACAAAAAAATGTTTGCACTTCCTTTCAAGGGCCCTGCATTTATATACAAAAAAAATAGGGTCTATACCTTCAATATCCAATGTTCCATGGCATTCCCACAATGGACATGAAAGCTACAGACCTATATGTACATGTCTCTCCAAACTGGCAGAGAACTGAATATTACAAAGAAATGAAACAAAATATATATACAGACCTAAAAGCTCTATTCCAAACTTATACAAAAGAAAGAACAAACACCATAAACATGACACCAGGTAACAAATCCACAAGTTATCCTCTATTTTCTTCCAAACAACACAGTTCACAGTGACTGTCACACTAAAATCCATAGTTCAGATTGGTCTCCTGTACTGTAATCATACACAATGCAATCCAACCTTGAAATTAGGGTTAGTCAGGTCTTAAATAACCTTCCCTCAGAGTGTGTGTTTTGTTTTAGGGATTTTTAGCCATCTAAGCAAGTGTTAGAACTTCAAAGGCAAAGTTTCTAAGCAACTCTTGAAAAGTTGCTAGCAACTTTTGCTGTTGCTTGAGCATCTTTGCTCTTTCACTACCAAGACCATTGCTAGGTCACTCCAAGGAACATTTGTGCTTACATTCTTGACCAAACACATAAACTAAAGACTACTAACCACTTCCAAATCAAATAAATCAGCATGACTACATTCTCTGAGTTATTGTGCCACTTACAAGTAGAGACCAACTAAAACTCTAGGATCTAACCTAGACCTAGGCACACAAGATGAGTTCAAAACTCTTATTTTAATTACATGCTTCATTTAAGAAGTGCTTCACAACAAAATTTGGTTGGTGGGAGCCCTAAGAAGTGTGCTCCTACAGCACATTGTATCTCTAGTATGGATACATCATAGAGTTACTTAAAAGTCAGAATTCATGCAAGCATAGGACATGACTAATCATTTTTGTACTTGTGTTGTTGATTAATAGATTAAATATGATCATGTTGATTAATAGATTCAATATGATCATGTTGATAGTAGGATGAGTGTTTAGGAAACATTATTTTGTTTTTTGATATGAGATTTGATTTGATTAGTGGTATTGAGAAATGCCTTTGTTTGCTTGTTCGGTTGGGGTGGTGTTAAGAAACACCTTTGATTGATTGATGTGTTATTGAGAAATACCGTCGGTGAATTGATTGTCTTGAAGAAGTTTGAGATTGTGTTTGTTCTCAAGAAAGATATTATTGAATTCCAAACCATGTTGGTGATAGGAAATGGATATAGAAATCAACTAGGAATGTGTCCTTGCTTGCGTTGGCTTAAAAGTCTTGAAGCACTTGCCGAAGAGTTATCCAAGTTTGGATAGACAGAGCAATGAGATGACAAAATGACACTTGTTTACTAGGTTTTCACCACTCGTCTGAATGTTATTTTTGCTACCAAGACACCTATTTACCAGGTTTTCACCAAGGCATGATTTTTTGTATTTTAATTTTTTTGCTCTTTTCTCTTTTTCTCTTTGTTTTTGTATTTATGAGATTTTTGATTTTTTTGATGTTGTCCAAGTGTCTGTTTGCCAAGTTTTCATTGAGACAATAATTTTTCAAATTCTTTTATGCTTTTTAGGACTTTTTCTACTATTTTTGAATTTTTTCAGAATCATTTCCACTATACATAGCTATAGACAACAACTTAGGCATAGAACCTCTTTAGATGATTGGTTTTGATAGGATTGGGAAGTGCATCTCCTTCTATGGTTGATAGCTGATAAGCTCCAGATCCAAATATTATTGTGATTATGAAAGTTGCTAACCAGTTAGGTTCATATTTGCCCTTCTTTTCTCTATGTTGCCAATTCTTAGTGTTTTCACATAGCACTAGGTCTCCCACTTGGAACTCATTAGGTTTGACCTTCTTATTGTATCCTTTTTCCATTCTCTTTTGATATCCTTCTAAATGTTTAAAAGAATCTTGGCTTCTTTCAGCCAATAGTTCTAGATGTTGTAACCACGAGATCCTGTACTCATCATATGTGATTAATTCTCGTAGAGATACTCTCAAGGATGGAAGTTCTACCTCAATTGGAAGAACTACTTCAGCACCATAAACCAAAGAATAAGGAGTAGCTTCTGTTGGGGTTCTGATACTTGTTCGATAGGCCCACAAAGATGAATTGATCTGAACATGCCAATCTCTACCAAAATCATTGACAGTGCGAATGAGAATCATGAGTATGTTCTTTTTGCTAGCCTTTGCCTGTCCATTTCCCTAAGGATAATATATAGAGGAGAAATGCTGGATGATTTGGAACTTGTTGCAAAGTTCTATCACATCCTTGGTTTTGAATTATTTACCATTATCTGTCACAATTGACGAGGGAAGACCGTACTAAAAAATGATGTAGTTGAGGATAAACAATGAGATTTGTTTTCCTGTTTCCATGACTAAGGGTATAGCCTCAACCCACTTAGTAAAATATTTTTTTGTTGTAATGATAAACTTGTGACCATTAGAGGATGATTGTTAAATTTGACCAATAAGATCAGAGGCCCACTGTTGAAAAGGCCACTGTGTGATAAAAGGTAACAATTCCCTTGCTGGTGCATGTATAATATTGCCATGTATTTGACACTTTTTGCAAGTCTTTGAGAATTTGACAACGTATTTCTCCATTGTAGGCCAGTAATACCTAATACGCAAGAGTTTCTTAGCCAAGGTAAAACCATTCGAATGTGATCCACAAATACCTTCATGGACTTCGTGTAAAGCATTGTTAGATTCTTCTAAATCTAAATATCTTAGCAAGGCACCACCGAAACCTCTCTGATACAAATTTTCCGCAATGATCACATGTTTTGAAGGTTGACAAATAAGGCTACATTTTTGGTTCTTGGATATACCCTCAGGTAAAACATTATTTTCAAGATAAGTCTGGATAGGTCCATAACGAGGGAAGTCAAAACCTACAAGGTGGAAAAATACCTTGGAATCAGGATAGTTATAAGAGGGATAATGTAACTCATCCACTAGGAATTCATAGCGTGCATGATTATCAGATAATTCTATGAGAGACATAATATTAGCCATTGCATCAACCACTTGATTGTTTAACCTGGGAATGTTCTCAAATGTTATGCCGATAAAGTACCGCTTCAAATCATACATCATATTTTTTGTATGGCATAAGCTTATCATCTTTAGTCTGATATTCATCAGTGATTTTATTTATGGTAAGTTGAGAATCACCATAGACATGTAGCATTGTTATCCGCCACTCTAGTTCCATCTTTAGTCAATTTACCAAGGCCTCATATTCCGTGATATTATTAGTACATGGAAAAAAAATCTTGTAAGCCTTAGGTATAGTGTATCCTTGAGGTGATATGAATATGAAACCTACTCCAGAGCTATGTTGTGTGAATGATCCATCAAAATACATCTTCTAGGTATGCTCTGTAATCATGAGGATTTATTCATCTGGAAAATCAATAGTCAAAGGGATATCCCCTGATAATGGTACATCTGCAAGTTCATCTACAATAACTTGTCCTTTAATAGATTTTAGTTCAACATATTTGATATCAAACTCGCTTAGTATCATCATCCACTTAGCCAATCTACCAGTTAAGGTTGCTTTGTTTAAGAGATATTTCAGTGGGTCAATCTTAGCCACCAACTTAATTGAATGTGCCATCATGTAATGGAAATTTTTTTGAGATGCAAATACTACTGCTAGCACTGATTTTTCAATTAGTGTATAATTAAGATCATACTATACCAATGTTTTTCTGATGTAATATATTGCATGTTCTTTTCCCGTTTCATCCTCTTGTGCCAATAGTTACCCCAATGAGGTATTAGTTGTTGAAACATACAAGAGCAAAGGTTTTCCTGTGATTGGAGCCATCAGGATAGGTGGGTTTACCAAATATTGCTTTAGTTGATTAAATGATGTTTCACATGCTTCATCCCATGTGTGGGTAATACCTTTGTGCATAAGATTAGTGAACGGTTGAGATTTATCAGGTAGTTGAGCAATGAACCATCAAATTGATTGTAGCTTGCCTTGCAATGATCACACCTGACTGATGTTTTTAGGTGGAGGCATCTCAATGATAGATTTAACCTTTTCTAGATCAAATTTGATTCCTTTAGCCAAAACTATGTAGCCTAGCAGCTTTCCTGATGTGACTCCAAATGCACACTTTTTTGGGTTCAAGCTTAGTATGAATTGCTCCATCCTATATAAGATTTTTGCCAAATCTTGTAGATGATCTTTACGATGATGAGATTTCCCTAAAGTTTCATCCAGCTAATCCTCCATGTTCTCATGCATCATATCATGAAAGATCACCATCATTTCCCTTTGATATGTTGCTCTTGCATTTTTGAGTCCAAATGGCATGACATTCCAACAGAAATTTCCCCATGGACAAGTAAAAACTATTTTATCTTGGTCTTATGGAGCAATTTTTATCTGATTATACCTGGAGAATCCATCCATTAAGGACAAAATCTCATACTCTGCTGTAAGATCTACAATGACGTTTATGCTTGGCAAAGGAAAGTCATCTTTTGGACATGCTTTAATAACATCTTGAAAGTCAGTGCAGATTATGAGGGATTTGTCATGTTTTGATACTGGAACGATATTAGATATCTATGCCACATATGCAATAGCTCTTATAAATCCTTCTTTTAACAGTTTTTCTAGTTATGCTTTTACCAAAAGAGAAACACGTGGATGCATCTTTCTTCTAAGTTTCTTCTTGATAGGTTTTATCCCAGGAGCTATAGATAAATGATGCATAATCAAATCAAGATCAAGCCTCGACATGTCAGAATAAGACCATGCAAAATTGATCTTCTTTTCTTTGAAAACTGTGTAAACTCTTCCTTTTCCTCCTCAGATAAAGATTGAGCAATGTGGATGATTTGCGGTGTCTCCTCTGTACCAAGATTAACTGGTTGAGGAGGTTCAATGAGCATTACAGACCATTCCTGAGAGTGATCAGAAAGAATATCAAGTTTCCCATCCTTTAGTGCCTCAGTGAGGTTTTCACTATCAGATACATCTTTTATTTTTCCTTTTTCATGATCTGAGACTGCCACAGAAGGGTTTTCACCCTCAGATCTTTGATTAATTTTTTATTTATTTTTGTGATTGGAAAACTTGATATCCTCCCTAGAGTTAGAATTCCTAGTGGAGGATGTTACAGGTTCTATTGCATTAAGATAACAAGTGATAGCATGTTCATTAGGAAACATGGGTATATCCATGGGTTCAGACAAGGTCCAGTCAATTAAGTTAGGATATACAAGTTGAAGAGCATCGTTTGAGTTGGTTTTGCTAATGTCAAGATGTAGGATGGAATTGTGATCATCACGTTCGAATGGATTGATAAGGTCTATAATAGTATCCTCTAAAAGAATGTTTAGATCAAGAATATCCTCACTATTCTCACTCGATTCATCATCAATATTATGGGAACCGAATACAAATGGTCGGGTACTCGAGCTTTGTCCCTCTTCACATCTTTTTTTATTAAGATATGAATTTACTAGGATGTGTTGTAACTCTTTAGAATCTATCAATAGCCCTGTATTGACATCAATAATGCTAGATGTCACGATATCTTGTGATTCTGTATTTATGTTAGGATGATCAGTAGTATTGGAGCTTTTTCCTCTGTCAATCTTAGGGGCATATTGATGAATCACATCTATCTCAATATCCATAGTGGCATTAGAGAATGAGTCCCATTCATATTTTTTAGAATCTATTTCAATGGACTGACTATGGTGTAGAACATGAGTAGGTGTTACCCTTTCTCCCCAGTTGGGATGGTGGTCTTATTGTGTAGTAGTCTCCTCATCATAATGATGTTCTTGAACTTTAGTTTGAATTCCATCAAGGTTTAGATTCTCTAATAATGGCATGTTTGTATCTTCACTCTCTATTGTTTATTGAGTTACCAAAAATGAAGGAACGTAGCATTCACCTTGATAATGAGGGTTGTCATCATGAATATGCAATAACCGCTCATATGACTGCTGTGTGAATTCAACTTCTAGTTCTGATTCCTCTAGTTCTTCATCAAAGATTGGTCCATATCGAATAAGAGGTATTTGTGATTCCTCAGAATATCCTATACCATTTTTTTCTTTGGGATCCTTAAATTGTGTCAAGATTGGTTCAACAAGACCCTCCCTATTTCTTCCTAGAGGTCCTTGTCCTTGATATCCCATTTTTTACATGATATGTAGACTACATCCATATTGTTGAGTTGTGATTTGAACATGTTTCAAATCATGATGAGGTTCATCTTTGTCTTTGTATAACCAAATTAACACCTAAACATCCTCTTTTTCTTCTGCCATTGATTTTCCTTTTACAAAGGTTCCATTGAACTTTGTTTATGATTTAGGATTTGTTGACATTGTAGAAGATGAGGGTCTCCCTTGTGATCTTGGTGATAAAGGTAATGCTATTACAGAGATAAATTGATCAATCTTGTATTCCCCCATTCCATTATCATGTAGTTTCAGTTTATTTTCAAATTTTCACAACAATGTAGAGTTTGAACTTTCTAGGGTTTGTTCTTCAGCAACTTCTCTTTTATGTGGAACCATCCTTTCATTTGATTGATGCATATTGTTACAATATTTGAAGTAACTCGTGTCAGCTGGGATAGTGATCTCTTCTTCATCAAATCAGAATTTTAAGCATTGATGATAAGTAGAGGGGACAACTTGCATTTTGTGTATCCAAGGTGTTCCAAAAATAATATTATAAGATAGTTTAAGATCAAGCATCTGGAACAACACATTTATTTCCATTGGTCCCACTCTGATTGGAAACATGACTAGCCATTTGGATGATCTTTCATCATCATCATATGATTTTATGGTTATCCTCTTCTTAAGATCAATATGTTCATCTGAGAATCCAAATTGATCAAACCTAGAGTGCAAATGTTGAGACCTGCTCCTCCGTCTATCAAGACTCATTTTACTCAATGTTTGTGAATGATTACTTCTATATGTAGTGTCATTTTATGAGGGTGAATCAAGGAATTGTTATCCTCTTCAAAAAATGATATATAGTGAGATGTAGTCAAGTGTCCAACCATGGTTTAGAATTTATCTATGTCCAAATCATTAGGAACATTTGTTTCAACCAAGGATTTTTCCAAAATCTCTTTATGTGATGGAGAGAGTTTGAGTAGTTCAAGAATTGAGATTTTTCCAAGAATTCTTTGCAATTGATCAAACAAACTATAATTAGATGAAAGAGATGATGAATTTTGTTTGGTTGTTGTGGGTTTTGATGATGTAGTAAGTGTTGGATTAGGCTGAAGCTAATCTCCCAAGAACACCTGCATGCAAACCTGTCACATGGAAGAAGCAAAGATAGAAGATAGAAGAAGCTATGGAGGCCAAAAAGCCAGAGAAATCATATCCATGTTCAAAGAATGAATTTCTATTATGAACAAAATGATTACAATACAATCTCCTTATGAAATGCAAAGAGGTGAATCCTTATAAAAGGATTCATGAAACCCTAAAAGGGGAAACCTAAGGTTAGCTTAAGCAACTAGAGTGAATAGGTGAGTTAGTAATTAGATCATAATGATTTAATTAATAACCTAAGAGACTATTACTCTAACACCCCCCCTTAAGATAAGCTTAGGGAGAAGCAAAAACCTAGGAGAATACTGCAGAAAGTAGGAAAGGAGGGTCCTGGCAACAAGGCCTGATCAGGTACCCAAGTATAAGAAATAAACTAGATGAAGAAAACTAAGCCTCCAATCTAGGGAAAATCCCAAAGAAAGGAACAAGAAAGAGAAAGAAGCATCTCCAAAGCATGAAGCTACAAACACTGTCAGAAGTAACTGCTGGAACCCCCACTGAAGTGCATGACCAGGTAGAGAAGACAAAGTCTGAAGAGCTGATCAATCGAACCAAGGAAGCAATAGAACCAACAGGTGAACCCCCCCATAATGCTGAACAGGGAGAGGTGATAGGAACACTAAAATGCAATGCCAAAAACATCTGCAGAAAGAAGAATTAGGAACACCAACAGTACAATAGAAGTACAAGCATAAGATAAAGGGCGGTGTCACTGACACACAACATGGGCTAATGTCATGGAAGGTACACTCACTTGACAAAGGTGGATGAGCACAAAATGGAAAAACATCATAAACCCCCATGACACTTTATAACTGAGTGCAAGTACAAAAAACACACAAGGTGCATGAAATCCCAGATATGCAGAAGTAGGCACTTTATCTTAGTGCATTTATAAAAAAAAGAATGCAACAAAAGAGAAGCATACAAGCTCAGAAGTGAGAAAGAAGGGTGAGCCAGAAGATCAGAAGAAGAGATCCCAGGACCTGTAGAACCCAAGTAATCTACCCAAGTGAAAAAGAGAAAATCTTGGAGGAGAGAGAACCTAGAGCTGAATTTGGAAAAAAGACCCCTGCAACTAAAAAGTTCACTGAATTAGCTTTTCAATGATTTCTGGTTTGCCAAAAATAGAGTCCGAATGAGCCAGATATGGCTCCCAAAAGGAAAAAAAAAACATCAAACTTTGACAAAAAAAACACTATCAAAATAGTAGAGCCAGAAAACCTAACCACCATGGTCAGAAAGATCTTGGAAAGAGCTTTTCGACGATATAACAAAGTCCAAAAAGGCCTCTGTATGCTCCAAATAAAGCAAAAACAGTGAGAAGGGCCCAAAAAGCATCAAAATCCAGGTTTTAAGCCCCTGGGGCTAAAAAAAATAAACCCCCTGGGTGCATGGCGCATGCAGGGGGCTGAGCTAGAGCCCCTGGTCACCAATGTGACTGGCCACTAGTGGTAAAATCCCGCAGGGGCTAAACATCCCCCTGGGCGGCACAGAGGTGGCGCAGAGGAGCCAGGTGGCGCAGAGGAGGCAGTCAAGAGGAGCAGTGGTGGCGGCCGGGCGGTGGCGGCGGGTCCCGATGGTAGCATGGTGGTCGCAGGGTGGCACACGGGCCAGGGGAAACACTCGGGTGGCATGGCGGCGGCGTCGGGGTGGCGCAGTGGCAGCACACTTCGGCAGCACCCAAAAATAATTAAAAACATTGTTTTTAATAATTTTTTTAATTTTTCCCCTTGATTTTTGTGCTTGTACGGCCTAGGAGGTCAATTTTTTTCTCTGGGGTCATTGTGACCAAAACCAGTGAAGTTTATAGGTATTTTGACTCTCAGGCCTTCTGAACGCAATGACAGAGTCCATTTTTTCTCAAATGGCTCCAGAAAATGGTGCCTCCTTCAAAGTGATAGAAAAACCCCAGAAAAGCTGTGGCTATCATCTTCAAATCATGGCTTCAAAAATCTTCAAACCAGGCAAAAATAGTGTGGCTTTGATACCATGTTGGATTAGGCTGAAAGCTAATCTCCCAAGAACACCTGCATGCAAACCTATCACATGGAAGAAGCAAAGACAGAAGATAGAAGAAGCTATGGAGGCCAAAAAGCGAGAGACATCATATCCATGTTCAAAGAATGAATTTATATTATGAACAAAATGATTACCATACAATCTCCTTATGAAATGCAAAGAGGTGAATCCTTATAAAAGGATTCATGAAACCCTAAAAGGGGAAACCTAATGTTAGCTTAAGAAACTAGAGTGAATAGGTGAGTTAGTAATTAGATCATAATGATTTAATTAATAACCCGAGAGGCTATTACTCTAACAGTAAGTTTTGAAGAATCTCCTTTTAGGACCACTTTAGCTTGTCCTCTTGTTACTGCATGAGAAGCTTTGACCTTTTTCTTTTCCTTGATGATGATCACATTGACCCTCTGATCTGATTCCTCTAACATGTTGATGGTACTGTCATGAGAATACATGTAGTTCCCTTGATTACCTTTTGCATTGGATGATTCTCCTTTCTCATAGTTAGGTAAAGGTGATTGAAAATCTGTGTGATCTTCATTTGTTTTGTGACCATCCACTGTAATGAATTCATTGTCAATCAAGTCTTGTAACAAGTGTTTCAATTTCATGCACTCATTCATTCTATGCCCTTTGTTTCGATGGTACTTGCAATAGTGTGCATCATTCCACCATTTAGGCTTAACTAGTGGTTTGTATGGTCTTGATTCTGGTAGTGTGACAACCTTATGAGAGACAAGATTTCATAATGCTGATTCCAAAGACTCCCCAAGAGGTGTAAATATTTGTTTATGAGTATACACAAAAGGTGGCTTTTGCTAATTGTTGTTTTGATTAACCTGCACATTAGATGCAACAATGAGATTCTTAGGAGGAGTAGTAGTAGATAATTAAATGCTGGTTGCTATGATTTTACATTGTGGGCATCTACTACTCCATCATTGACAACATTCTAATTTTTGTTCCAAAACTTCAATTTGTCTTGATTGCCATTGTAATTTGGATTGAAAGATCCTTTAGTTTCTTTGTAGATTTTAAGTTCACCTTTCCTTACCAAGGTATCTTCAATTTTGATTCCCATCTCAATCATTTTGTCAAATGTTGGAATGCATTGCAGATGGATATAATGATTCAATTCTGTGACCAGGTTATTCACAAAAATGTCCATCTTTTCTGTTTCTGGAATTAATCGAGGATATTGTGCAAAAATTCTTCTCCACCTTTCTAGAAAGGATATAAAAGGTTCACCAAATCACTATTTGGTGTTTCACAAGTCAATCATAGTAATAGGATACTGAATTTTATATGAGTAATGTTGCATGAACCGTTCCACAAGTTCTTCAAAGGTTTTTATTCCATGCGGTAATTTAGAGAACCACTCTAGTGCTTGTCCACTCAAACTGCGAGGAAATAATCTCATGAAATATGTTTGTTCATGAATGAATTACATGCTTAGGGTATAGAACTCCTGTATGTGATCTTGAGGGTCTGTGACTCCTTTATATTTTTCATATTTGGGTATGTCCGCATTTGGTGGAAATACTGGCATGTGTAAATTTCAATCAAACGACATAGGACAAAAAGCACTCATAGAGTATTTCTTTGGTACAACGTCCTTTTCTTTCTTCATGTCAATAAGTTGAGTTTGCAAAGATTCTACCTATTTTACAAGGAGAGTCATAAGACTTTCCTCTTCTTGTGTCTTGAGTTGTTCCACATCAAAATCTTGAGGTAACTTTATCCCTGTTGAAGCTAGATGCATGAAGTATTTTTCTTTATCTACCATTAGGATTTTGTCCATGATCTTTTGGAACCTTGCATCTTGTTGGAATTTTTGGATGTTCTCATCAGTTATTTATTCATCATTATTGGCATGATTATCCCATTCATTTTCAATTCCATCCATGTTGTTGTTGGTATTAGTTTATGAATCACTAGTTCTAGTAGCCAAAAAAGGATCGTATTCTTGTTCTTGTTGTGCTTCAGGTACAATGTGTCTTTGAGGATAGTTTGAAGTGTCTATGTGTTGACTACGATCATTTCTTGTCCACACCATGTAGGATTAAATGATACTTGAATTAGCAAAGAATAGAAACCTATCACCTATAGTTTCAATGTTTGATAGACTACCTTTACAATTGGTCAAAGTTGATGTATTTTTGATAATGTTTGAGATCATGATGAAGGTTAGATTGACCTTGATAGTGAAATCTAAACACAAAGAAGGTTGATATGACCAATGTGAAAGTAGTGTTAATTAATTTAAACCAAGAGTAAATAGTTTGAGCTCCTAGGAACCAAGGTTTGATTTGAGCACTTGTGATGTTTGGATTAGAAATAGATGTTTTAAGAACCTTCACTATTGAAGTGATTTTGATGTGAATAACACAAAAATGAAATTTTGCTTTGAAAGACAAGAATACAAGAACTAAGGACAATGTTTTAGGACCAATGTTTTTGAGCAAAGTGTTTGAATGATTTCGTGAGAACTTTTGTGCCAAGGTTTCAACCACCGTTTGTAAAGGCTCACCCATTTTTGAAATGCTTGCAAGGTGTTTTAGAAATATGCAATTTTAGTGACACACACACACACAAAGAAAAGTGATTTTGTGATGTTTTGATAAGGATTGTTTGTTTTTGGAATATTGTGATTATGAGGGTACAAACACGCACTATCCCTATACAATTGGCATAGCATGAAAATCCTTACTCGTAAACTTAGGTACACAACCAAATGCTAATTAGAATATGGCTATTACCAAGCACACAATAACTCTGGTCATGATGCCATATTATCTGACTCCAAATGCAAATGGGGGCACAGTATGAAGAGTATCTTGCGGAAATTACTTTTTTCCTTGCTCAAGGATTATCACCTTTCGGGGGTAATTCATATAGCTTCTAATCTTAGAGTTAGAGGTTTGAATTTTTAGGCATGTTGAAGGAATATTAATAACTTGAATTAAATAATTCCTTTAAATTAATTTCTTTAGCCATGTATTTAATTTTTTGATTTGATTTAATTCTTTCAAGGTTAATTGAAGAATTAATGACTTTTGATGAATGTCTCTTGGTGAGTGATCTTGGATTAATGATTTTTGATGAATTATATACTTAAACCGATCTGGTTTAATATTATAATGGGTCTATGCAGGATCATGGTATGCCAAAAACTGGCAATGTGAAAAAATTAGTTTTTCACTCGTCTAAAAGCTTACCCAAAAGTTTGTTGAATTTTGAGTAGGCCTAGGTGTTAGTACACCTGGCCAAGCCAAAAGTCAAAGATAAAGCATTATCAAATGTCTAATAATATCTGATGTCTGATAAAATCAGATATCCGATAATATCGGATATCTAATATTCATCAATAACAATATATTGTTGCCTGCAGCTGCGTTCAACATTTTCATTGTGAAAATGTTGAAGCAATGAAGCCAAGCCAACAAAATTGTATATCAGATAGGGATCTGATATTAGATTGGCTACAATATACATGTAAGTGAAATATATTAGTTTCTTTCTTGTTTTTTTGTTTTTGCATTGAAATTTATTATTTTTTTTAAAACTAGTTTTATATGATATTGTGTATTGTTTTTTAAAATTGATTATAAACTAGAGTTGAAATTGATATTGTTTATTCTATATTTTTTTTGAATCAGACATGGATTTAGACCAATCCAAAAACCCTCCCTCTTAGTCCAAAAACAATCCAGAACCACCTCAAAATAATCCCCCACCTTTAGAAGATCAACCGTTCTCAAACCCTCGACCAATACAAGATCTCATAGGAGATAATCTAAATTAGCTTAGAGGATATCAGAACACATATGAGAATATCCCCACCTTGAGTCCCATGTTTTCCATGGCACACTCCATTATTGAGAGCATGGAGAAACTCACAGAATAGCATAATGTTGCACTTCTTTGGTGTGAATCTATGCACGCCCAATTTGATGATGGGATTGACTACGATCAAGTTATGGATCTAAACATAACAAAACATGACATATGTAACATTTTTTTTGATCCAAAAATAGGTTTAAAAGTGGACCCTAAAAAACCATGTTGTCAATTAATGGTGTACAAATGATGCAGTACGTGACAACTTTTGGGATTGTTGGTGGATGGTTTTTGATAGACCACCCCACAAAAATTTGGATGTCCCATTCTATTTCATACAAAAATTGTATTCTGAATTTGTGCTCGATCACAAATTCAATTACTGGAGCATGAGACAAAACCAGGGTGTGGGCTTAGGCACTCCCCAGGACAGGCCAAGGGCATAGCGGGTTAAATCCCGCACATATGTCCCCCCTCCCAAGATCTCACCACCTCCCACAGTTCAGCATCCTGACATTATTGCTAAGGCCGGCTCACGGACTATTCAAGCCATTCGCACCTTGAGTGATCTACTCGTTAGGTAGAGTGTGACATTGTTGCCTCCTCATACTGATGCTTCTAGCCCTTCCACATCCTTCATGAGCTCACATGTTTGTGTGCCTCATACCTGCGTTATGTGTAAGAATATGTACTTGAGTCCCCTGAATGATAGTGATGCATATAACTGTGTTCGAGGTGGATGATACTACACAACACACTATAGACACTGAAGCACCCCATGGAGATGTGCATCAGGGGCATACAGAGCCATGGACTCCTACTATTATGGTAAGAGTAAAAAGTTAACTTGTTACATTGTATTTAATTTTAAACGTTCATATTTTTAATAGAATTTTCTTATAATGATTGCCCACTTATGTTTTTTTATGTGTTTCATTTATGTCCAAAAGATGACAGAGGAGGAGATGGCATAGGTGGAGGGGTCTACGCTTTCGGCCATTTCAATTGGCCTTGACACTTCCATGGTACATACGTTTTAATGTACTCATTGGTTTCTTTTTATTATAATATTGTATACATGTATTTTCTAATTTTTATGATCATCTTATTACATACTGATGCAAGTTTCACCAGTTGCCACTGGGGGGCAATGTGAGGGGGTTCAGGCATTTGGTGTTGACAAGGGGAAGGTAATTAAGTATTTTAGATTTTTTAAGCATACATGTATACTTGTCACTTGTGCGTACTCATTTTTTAATTACATGTTTTATTTGACAGAGGGTGGTGTCTGATGATGTCATGAGACCAGTTTGCCATGATAGAGTCACATGCATCTCAATTCACAATGATAGCCCCACAGTACGTATATTTCTAAATTTATTTGTGTGTGGTTTACTATCAAGTATATATTTAATATGATCAAGTCATGATTGTATGAAACTTATCTATTTGACTTTTGTAGGTCACCCCTAGTTTGAGAGAGGTACCACACCAAGGGTTTGTATCACTGATGACCCAACTAACATTTCCTGAAGAAAGTTCAACAAAGGTAAGTTTTAATGTTAATTGAGTTATATTTAAAACATGTATTTGTTACCAATGATTTAACATTAAATAGTATAAGTCTTACATCAATCTCATGTTCACAAACATATATACAGGTCAAAGTCAACACTGGTGGCATTGTCCCTTCGCAACTAAAGACGTATATTAGGTCTCCTGACTACATGAGGAGATTGAGAGGCAAGGTACATGAGAGTTCAATTTAAAAAAATATTTATTATTGTTGACTATGATTTTAAATTTTTATTTATTATTTATAGAAACCATATAAATTAAGTAATCTAACATGGTGTTTCACTTTTGTGTTTGAATGTAGGATCCATCAGAGCCAAAGAGTAGTTTGAAGAGACTTCACTTTGGTCATCCACCAGTAGAATAGAATTTCCTATAAATATTTGTAGTTGAAATTCTTATGTTGAGATGCCATATGGCACATTTTGAGATGGCGTATGCCATATTGTATCTAGATATGAAATGATTTTGTAAATTTTTGGATATGGCATGTGCCACATTTTGAACAAAACTATTTCATATATACATATCTACATGTTCATTTCTGATTATTTTATCCTTTTCATGTGTACTATATATGTATCATTTCCATATTATATCTTTGGCATGTGTTGTATGTATGTATTATTTCCATATTATGTCTTTGTCATGCATTGTATTTATGTATGTATGTTCATTTTTATATTATATCTTTTCCATGTGT
>MU228120.1:534187-545099 GCA_018584345.1 Thuja plicata | reverse complement strand
TATATATATATATATATATGATACTTCTTATTATCCACCATATATAATTAGATTACCATGAGATATCAACTATCTTAATATAAGATATGTAATGCATATTAAATTAAATTATATGAAATCGAGAAGAAATTCATTGATAACATGAACTTTAAATATTATTTAGAAATTCTTTATATCTACCTACACTTCATCGTTAATAATGAATATAAAAGCTATGCAGTGACGTAACAAACGTTATCATGGAAATAATATAATATTCCAATTTTGGAGACGACTTTGGCTTTTCTTCAGTCTTGAAAGACATCTAATAATAAAATAAAATAGGTGTAATGGCATCTTCCCACATGGGTGATACACATGTGCGAAGATGCCATTACAACTACATTTTAAAAAAAACACTGTGTCTCGTCCTAAAATATTTATAATACTTCCATCTTGCCATGTGAATAGAGTTCGTTGTTTGTTATTTTTCAGAGTCAGCGTTCATAACCTAGAGGGAAATAATTTGATTAGAAAAAATAAATATGCATAGACCAAAGCTAGTGTATGTAGCCATCAGAAAGTTAACTTTTAGTAAGGAGAGTTAAAAAAAAAACCAAGTCCCTCCTTGGTAACATTAGACAATCTAATGGCTACATAGACGTTTCCTAGACCAAAAGTTGGGCATTTAAAACAATTTTTGATTGCCTTGTTACAATTATTTTACTCTTTGAAATCGAAATAAATTGTTTTTTTTATCTTTCATGTTTATGATTTTTTAAAAGATGTTTTATCCAAGATTTTCTATAAGTACCTTTTGAGTTTTTCAGATTAGTTTTTTTTTTTTTTTAAAATTTCTTTTATATATTTGTGTGTGCGTCCAACATCTTAATAAGTAAAAAACTACAAAAAAATAGAAAGAATTGTAATTGCATTTGATGGAATATGCACAATATATTTTTTTTGTAAGGACAAAACTATCTTCAAATATTTGAATAATCATTCAAAAATCTATACATTTTTTAGATTAAATATATTTTATAAAGGTTTTAATAAAAATTAACCATAAAATACAAAAGTAAGTGATAGAGAAGTTGATTAAAACATTGTTTAAAACTATAGAAAATATTATTTTATTTTTGATTGCTGGTAAAAATAGGTTTCATGGGGACCCTAAACCCCTTACAACCATTACAAAAAAGAAATAGGCGATAAGTCCACTAAACTAAAACAGGACTGAAGCCCAGCCCGCGAAACCTAGGACCAACACAAAAAAAAATAGAGACAAAAACCAGAAACTAGCTAAACCACCCAACAACCGAAAACCAAAAAATGATCCAGCAAAAAAGTAGAGGAACAACAGGACCTAGGAAAACTCCACAAGAGTTCCCTCCACTTCTTTCTTAGCCTCAGACACCTTCTTGATAGAAGCATTAAAGTTTGAGAGTTCCAAGATCCTGTCTTGGATTTTCTTCTATTTAGCAGAATGCGTGCGCTTGCCCAGGCCAGCATGCTCCTTATCATCTTTATCATCCTCAATCTTCATGGTAGGAGACCCAACATCCACCTCCGATTTGGTGGCGTTAAATCACTCCATAGAAAAACCTATAAAAATGTTATTATCCTTCATGTGCTTCTTCAGAGTATTCTCTAGAATGTCAAATCTGTCTCGGAGATTCTTCATATTATTCTCCTCCTCTTTGTCCTTATTACCATCAATCCCGACTGACCCAGAATCCAGATTTCCCCGAAGAAAATATTATTTTGTTTGAAAAATTAACTCTTCATATAAAATTGAAAAGATTTATATTTATACTTCAATAAATATTTTTGTAATAGTGATTTTAAAACTAATAATTAGAGGAATTGTTTTTTTACCAAATAATCTTTTCTTAATAGATTAATAGACTTAGGTAAATAGCTCATTTTTAAGTTATGTTCTATAAATTATATTATGTAATTGATAAAGTTAGGTAAATATCTCATTTGGAAGTTTTATTCTCAAATTCTATCATGTAGTTAATAAATATTTGGATAAGATGAACGCATTAGATTATGGACTTATTTAAGAATAAGGTGAGGGCTAAATGCATTCATTTATTCAAAATGAATACAAAGATAGTGTGAAATATAATTAGATATTATTAAATTTAATTATATTTCAGAAAGATAGTGTGAAATATAATTAGATATTATTAAATGGAAATTAAAAGCTAGAAGTAAAAAACTACAGGTTGAAATACATAAGATATACAAGAAGAAGAAAAAACCAGAGACCGAAAAAGGACCATGAATACCTAACAAAATGTAATGACTTATATTTACACCTACTACTTTATACATGGTTTTTAATCTTCTAATTTAATCTTGATATTAAATTTTATTATTATTTAATTAAATTTAATAATGTCTAATTATATTTTACATTATCTTTGTGAAATACAATTAAATTTAATAATATCTAATTATATTTCACACTGTCTTTGTGAAATATAATTAAATTTATTGAAGTGTGAAATATCTTAAGTGTGTTGTATTGGATGAATATGCAAGGTAATGGAATAGCATATATGAGAGAAGACAATAAAAAGGATTGAACTCATACAAAGTTGGAATAATTGAAAGAAAAAGAAAATGGAATAATAAAATTTTGTAAATTTTAATATTATAAAGAACATGGTTCATTTTATAAATTTTTTAATTTTAATAACAAATTTAAATTTGAAAATTTATATTTAATATAATAATTTTAATATATTGATATGTTTAAATCAATTAGGTAACCTAACACTAATTCCAACCTTAATAAAAGTTTGAGATCTAACAATAATCCCTATTCTAACCATGAACCTTGAATCTAATCCTAAACCCTAATCCTTATTGTTAACCCTAATCTACTATTCTAACCTTAAACACTACAGCTAACTTTAAAATCCTAATGGTAACCATAATTCTACATGTATTCCTAAATCCCAATCCAAAATATAATCTTAAACACTAACAATATACCTAATATGCTAAACCCTAAAATATAACCCTAACCATAAGAAAAATCCTAACTCTTAACCATTAAAATATATATGAATAATATACATTACTTAAATTTACAAAGTATGGATATACAAATCACTAAAATTTATGCATATGTATAACCTTTCTCTAAAACAATAAGATGCTAAAATTTATCAATCAATACCTTTAAAGAAGATATGATTTAAACTATAGTGCCTATAATAATTTTCCATAAATATCATTTATTTTTTAGTCATGTTGCGGAAAAGAATGTAGAAAATATGATTTAAAGTATAGTGCCTGTATTAATTTTCCATAAATATCATTTATTTTGTAGTCATGCCGCGACAAACAATGGTTTTTGAATCTGATGAACAAAGGAGGCAATATCAAAGGGAATATTTTAGAAGGCAACAAGAACAAATGACATATATTCAAAGAGAGGAACAAAGGCAAAGACACAATGAGACAGATAGGCATAGATATGTATGACATAGAGTAGAAGTACCAATAGAAGAATTGGATGCTCACAATATAGAGGGAACAAATATATCAACACGTGGTTGGCAAAAAAATTTTGAACAAAAATCTCATTCTAAAAGAGGAGACAGGCAGGAAATCATCCGCAATCAAACTAAAGGAAACAATATCAATCTGATGCAAACATTGAAATGAATGTTAAAAATGAGGAATCAACATTTACTCAGTACATACCACAAAATAGTCAGCATGTCCCTCAAATTGAAAGAAATGGAGGAAGAGAAAATAATGTACAAAATATAGACAATCGTAATAGAATGCTTGAAAATGATTTTCATAATATTCAATTGATGTTTTGACATCAATTAGATAGCTTTGTTTCTCCAGTAATGTGTTATATATGTTAGGAATTTTATCTTGGAATAAAAGTATATCGCACTTCACAAGGTCCTATATGTAGTAGGTGTAAGCAAGAAAGGGGAAACAATAAATTCTCCGCGTCAAATAATATGGACCTAGGACAACAAACACCAGAACTTGCTAACTTAACTCAAGTGGAAGAAATGTTGATTGCATGTGTAAATCCAATTTTACAAGTCACACATACAACAAGTGGTCAATATAAATATAAAGGACACACAATATCCTTTCCAAAAAATATTGAACAAATATCCAAAATTTTGCCATATGCAATTAAAGAATTGCCAATAATTATTGTTCAAAGAAAAGATCAACATGGCACAAATTATAACTTTACAATAAATAGGGAACATGTGTGTAGGGCACTACAGTACAAAACAAGACATGAAAAGTTCTATTAAGATGTTATAATTGATTATAATGAACTTAGTTATTTGGAAAGAGATTGTGATTGTAATATATTTGACAAAATGAAGACAATACACAATGAATTTGATTCAGACTCAAATCAAATTGTGTTTTCTGGTCCAATTGTGGAAACAAATGATTTTAATATTATAGATCAGACAACCTCAATGGATTCCAAACCACCTAATGTACAGAGAGAAATGGAATTAATCCAAGCATGGGTTAATAATCAAAATGCAGATCCCACTAGACTGATTGATTGGCTTGCAATTGGTATATCTCCAATCAATGAGTATATAACATCTGGTTTACTAGATATGACAGTTCCAACACTGTTTGCAGATGGTAGTTGTGATTGGTTGGAACCACGAATATGATGCGTACACCTACATGAGTATGTGAAGCATCTGCTACACTATAGGGATCACCTCTTTGGAAAACACCCAAGGTTCTAATACTACATGATGAATATGATAATGAGACATCGTGCACAAAATTTAACAACAGTATTCACTAAAATAAACCTTCACGAGTCACCTATCACTATAAATGAATTGCGTGAACTCATGGAAAAATTGCCAAACTCGCATCTAGCTAATAAATTGATGTGATTTGGAACAACCTTAAGAGGTAAAAGATCATATTGGACAAAATGCTGAGCATAATTGTCTAACATGCTTCATCAAATTGGAACACTGACAATATTCCTTACATTGAGTGCAGCTAATTTGTATTGGCCAGATTTACATGTATTAATGCCAGGAACAAGACTGACAAATTCTCTTGAAGCTCAATTGTGGAGAAAGCAGAATGTTATCGACTATCCTCATATAGTTGCCCACTATATGCATTTAAGACATTCAATGTTTAGAAAGGAAATACTAGAAAAAGGTTTAAATGTTAAAGAATTTTGGTGCAGATATGAATGAGAGCATAGGGGATCACCACATGTCCATAGTTTCTTATGGAAAAATGGAGCACCAAATATGGATACTATAGACTGGCCGTCTAATGAGGAACAAAGAAAGATGCCTGAAAGATATTTTCATTCATAATCGATGCATGGAATCCAAGAGTAGATATTCATCAACGAAACATACATGTATAATCATAGTGCACTTAATTATTTATGTTAATTTATATTAGTCAAAATACCTACTTAAAAAGAAATTAATGGGGTCATATTTTATATGTTACACATTTGAAAAATTTGGTCAACATCCATGTCTTAAAAATACAAGACAACTTGCTGGAATGGATATTGATCAATATTATGAAGAAATTTTGAACACTGTTCAAAGACATAAAATGTGTAAAGAGGGTGCATGCTTCAGGAAGAAAAAAGGAAGAATGGTTTGCAAGTATTTTCTTTACAAATACCAAATTTAATATATAAATTGAAGATGTTAGTAGAAAATTCTAAAGAAAACTCACTCATATTGAATCATAGGAACAATGCTCCTTGAGCTTTAAATTTGAATGGATTAAAATTATATGAAGGCACTGAAAATGCTGAAAAAAAATTTGAGGAAGCAAGAAACAATGAAAGACTCAATTCCGACAACCGAAACATACTCTAATTGTGGAGAGCTAATATAGATTGGCAACCAGTTTTGTCAAAATATGCAGCGATCAAATATATTGCCAAATATGTTGCGAAAGCAGAGAAGAGCTTGGAAAGCTAACATGAAATGCTCATGTGTCTTGCAAATATAGAGAATCCTGATGATCTAGCAACAAAGGCATATAGGAAGTTTATGACTGAAACTATTATAGAAAGACATGCTGGAGCTCAAGAAACGTGTCACATGCTATTAGAGCTTCCATTGGTTGAGAGTAGTAGAAGATTTGTTAATCTTAATGTTTCACGTAAAATATTCAAACCTATTGTTGCACATGATGATAATAGCAATAAGGAACATACAAAATCAATAATTGATGGATATAGAACAAGGCCATTGTCTATGGAAGCTATCAAACTCCTAGATGCAGCTAGATCATGGATATACAATCCTAGACAAAGAAGAGATAACAAATGGGAGACTAGGGAAAAAGAAACCATTGTCAGGGTGTTTCCAAGGTTCTTATCCATCCCTTCACGTGAATAAGACAAATTTCTTGATTTCTATTTCTCTAAATTATTGCTTTACAAACCATTTCGTAATATAGAGGGAGATATCAGAGATACCAGTGACTCCATAAATTCAAATTGGAAGTCATTCAATTATAACCCTTGGCATGTTGAATGAACAATAATTATAGAAAGAAATGAAAATATTAGTTACTCAGAAAGTGAAAACATTGAAGTATTACAAGGAAATACTATAGAGCATGAATGAGAAATCATATCGAGACTACATCATGGCCAAATAATGCAAGTTTCAAAAATAGATATGTTGGGAAGAAGGGATATTGATAGGAAAATAGTTTGGTCTAATGAATATCAAGGTGATAAATACACAGCTCAATAAATCAATTTTGTCAATATGATGTGAGCCAATGGATGCCTTAAAAATGATGATATACCAAAAGATGTAAAATTTGCAAGTCTGGGCGATAAACAAGAAAATGCATTGAACATAATTATGTCACACTATGAAATGAATGAAAATGGGTTGCCATTGTATTTGATAATTCAAGGAACAGTAGGAATGGGAAAGTCATATCTCATTTGTACAATCAGTGAAGGTCTTCACAATAATTCAATGCCCAATAAATCTCCCCTTCTATTACTTGCACCAACTGGAGTTGCAACATTCAACATAGGAGTGCCCACAATTCACTCTAAGTTAAGAATTTCAATAAAGGATTTTAATCAACTCGAAGGAACAAGACTCACAAGCTCTCAAGAAGAAATGACACATGTCAAATATATATTGATTGATGAAATAAGCTTGATTGAAGAGAAAATGCCAGAGAACATATATTCTTGACTTCGTCAAGCTTTCCCACAAAATGTGAGTATAAAATTTGGAGGTATGTGTATAATTGTAATGAATTATAATAAAAATTTCATATTATATTAAGTGAGATTTATATGTAATAATTTTCTATGTTTTCATTATATATAATATTGAAAAATGTGTTTATATAATTGCCATGAATTTCTATGATTTTAGTTGGAGACCTAGAGGTCAGTTGCCTCCTATTAGAGACAGACCAACATATGCAAGCAATAGCCAATAAAAGTTATTGTGGGAAGAATTCCGAACTATGGTTACCTTAGAAAAAGTATTTAGACAAGGTGGAGAAGACATTCAACAAATGAAATTTTGTCAACTATTGACAAACTTGAGAGAAGCAGAGCCTAAAATGTATTCTCTTAAAGAACCTGCTGCACGCAGTATTGCAACAAAAGTTGGAACTACTAATTTATCTAAGGGAATTTATCTTGATGAGCTTGACATGGAATTATTAATTAGTAAGAATGCAAGAGTGATGTTAACTTCAAATCTATGGATAGAAGCAGGTCTTGTAAATGGTGTTTTATGATATATATTCAAAATATTGTCTACAAACCTAGAAGCATGCCACCAAAACTACCAACATATGTAATGGTTAAGTTTGATAGTTATTCTAGACTACCATTTGATGATCAAAATCCAAAAATAGTTCCTATTAGTGCAAGACAAAGAGGTTCTATAGTACAAATACCACTAAGATTGGCTTGGGCCTTAACAATACATAAATCACAAGGTTTGACACTTGCAAAAGCAACTGTTGATATAGGACCGACTGAAAGAATAGGAATGACATTTTTTGCCATATCTCGTGTAAAGTCTTTAGAAGGACTAAGAGTAATTCCACCCTTCACATATGATTGTTATGAAAAAATGAAGAAGGGAAAACAACTTACAAAACGGAAAGATGAAGACAACATATTAAAATATTTAGAAATAAGTTGATGTACTATATTTTCAGAAATGAAAAAAATTCATGCCACCAATTTCAAATTTATCTAACTTATTTGATAATAAATAAAATTCAGTTTACTTTACAAAATCCAAATTTTAATCAATCTAATTTGTAAAGAATGTTTACATTCTAATTAATTACTTTAAAACTACAAAATTCAATATTAATCATGATATTTATGTTTCAAATATCTGTTCAAACTAATGTTTGTTAATTATCTCATTAAAAATTACAACATTTAATCTATACCTTGACACTAATTGTAACTTTAAAATTAACCTAACTTGAATTATGGTGCTAATAAACTAGAATCCTAATTCTACCTTTAACCCTATAAATAAAAGTAAGAGGATTATGTACTATTAAAAGTTGCAGTAGGCGTGGTTTTGGTAAAAGTTGCAGTAGGTGTGGTTTTCTTTTTGCAATTTTTTTGTGGTTTTCCACTACAAAATATGAAGTTCATGAAGAAAAATATCTCAAATCATAGAACCCCTTCCCTCCAAAGGAAATCAAGAGGCAGACCAAGACGCAGGCCTACAAATTGAATCCCACTTAATCAAACTCCATTTATAATTTTAAAAATTTGCCACTCCAAAGAAACTGTCGTGAGAGAGCATCAAAATCCTTAAGAAAATGCATAGGAGTTTCTTGAACCATGCTTCTATAAAGAGGAAGAACCTAAATCACAGCTTCTAATAGGAATGCCTAGATAAATTAGAGGGAGAGACCCAATCTGAAATCTCAAGATGTGAGCAATCCTCCACTGAATAGGCTCTCGAGTATTGAAAAAATAAATAGAGGATTTTTTCCTATTTATTTTCTAACCAGACGCAGCCAAATAAATATCCAAAGTTTTCATAAATCTCATATATTATTGAATCTGATCTATTCTGACAAGAGCGGTATCATCAACAAATTGAAGATGAGAAAGAGTAGGCAACCCATTACCCCACCACCAAAATTGAATCAAATCCTAAGAATCTCGAGACTTAATTCATCAACCAAGGCCCTCCGCCATAATAATAAATAGATATGGAGAGAGAGGGTGTCCTTGATGAAGACCCCTAGAGGCTCTAAATAACTCATAAGACTCCCCATTAAGGAAAACATAGAAAGAAGAAGTAACATAACTCATTTTTTAGGTCACCCACTCTGAGCCAAAGCCAAAGGCAAGAAGTTTTCATAGAAAGCCCCATTTAACCTTATCATAAGCCTTAGCCATATCAAATGTAATAAACATTGATCTCTCCCAAGAAACAGTCATAGAATGGATGACCTCAGTAGCAATAACCATTCCATCTAGAATTTGTTTTCTGGCCACAAAACCTCCTTTCCCATCTGATATAACATGGAAAGCCACATTTTAAGCCTTTCTATAGTCAATTTTGTAATAACTTTGTAGTCTGTATTACAAAAAGAAATAGGCTGAAATAAATCTAGTTGATACGTCCCTTCCTTTTTTGGGATTATATAATCTCCCACGCACTCAGCCCATAGGTGAATGAAAATCCAAGATTCCCTCTAAAGTGAGCATTTTCACATGAATAAAGGAATTTTGAAAGACCATTCATTCTGTTAATTCATGCCTAGATCAATAAAAGAATTTGAGGAAAGTTTGAAGGAGAGGGAAATCCACAACCTAATTCAAAAATATTGAGTGCATTTCTGATCAAGTCTAGGAATGTATAAACATCCATGAATATGGACTCACAACATAATTTCTTTACCCTCAAGGAAATTCGCTTCAAGATCCAAAAACTCTACCTACGAGAAGTCATTCCTTGGGAATGTATAAACACGCATGAATATGGACTAACAACACAATTTCTTTAACCTCAGGGAAATTCTCTTCAAGCTCCAAAAACTCTACCTATGAGAAGTCATTCCTTAGGAATGTATAAAAACCCATGAATATGGACTCACAACACAATTTATTTAACCTCGGGGAAATTCGATTCAAGCTCCAAAAAATTTACCTATGAGAAGTCATTCCTTAGGAATGTATAAACACCCATGAATATGGACTCGCAACACAACTTCTTTAACCTTAGGGAAATTCACTTCAAGCTCCAAAAACTCTACCTATGAGAAGTAATTCCTTATCATGATGGTGAAGCTTCTAAAAGGCACACACACAGAGGGGAAGGAAGTGAATTTGTTTGACACTTTCAAAATGACCCAAGCAATAGTTTCTAAAATTGAAGTCCATGACCATATATTAGATACATACAGGTTGGGTAGTGATGAATGATGGCTAAAATTGTTGGAGAATTTGTAAAGCGTGGATCTCCTCCATAACCCCATATATGACATGTGAAAATCATACAAGTTTGAGGGGATAGCGCAAAGTCCAAATCCTTCATCTGGCTCAAAATGTGCAGAGAAATCCCAAGAAATGTGATGAAGTTGTCAAGAAAGGAGGGCCTCCACTATACTCCTTCTCATGCACTAAGAGGACAAAATTAACTCGCTAGTGGAAGTTTTGGAGAAGATGGAAATGTATAAGCACCTTTCATGGACATGATTAAGCATACCTCATAGAGAAAAAATTCATGGATCCTCTCTACTTGTGCCCATTCTTGATGAAGAAAATATTGCCCAGGCATGAAGATTCAAATAGAATAATAAAAATATGAATTCGTTGTTCCTTAAAAGAATCCATGAGCTCCCAATTCGCACCACAATCATCTGCCATGGA
>MU228120.1:512095-533707 GCA_018584345.1 Thuja plicata | reverse complement strand
AGCTGATAAGCCCCTTCCTTTTTTGGGATTATATAATCTCCCACGCACTCAGCCCATAGGTGAATGAAAATCCAAGATTCCCTCTAAAGCGAGCATTTTCACATTAATAAAGGAATTTTGAAAGACCATTCATTCTCCTAATTAACGCCTAGAACAATAAAAGAAGTTGAGGAAAGTTTGAAGGAGAGGGAAATCCACAACCTAATTCAAAAATGTTGAGCGCATTTCTGATCAAGTCCAGGAATGTATAAACACCCATGAATATGGACTCGCAACATAATTTCTTTAACCTCAGGGAAATTCGCTTCAAGCTCCAAAAACTCCACTTGCGAGAAGTCATTCCTTAGGAATGTATAAACACCCATGAATATGGACTCGCAACACACTTTCTTTAACCTCAGGGAAATTCTCTTCAAGCTCCAAAAACTCTACCCACGAGAAGTCATTCATTAGGAATGTATAAACACCCATGAATATGGACTCGCAACACAATTTCTTTAACCTCGGGGAAAATCGATTCAAGCTCCAAAAACTCTACCTACGAAAAGTCATTCCTTAGGAATGTATAAACACCCATGAATATGGACTTGCAACACAACTTCTTTAACCTCAGGGAAATTCACTTCAAGCTCCAAAAACTCTACCTACGAGAAGTCATTCCTTATCATGACGGTGAAGCTTCTAAAAGGCACACGCACAAAGGGGAAGGAAACAAATTTGTTTGACACTTTCAAAATGACCCAAGCAATGGTTTCTAAAATTGAAGTCCATCACCATATATTAGATATGTACAAGTTGGGTAGTGATGAATGATGGTTAAAATTGTGGGAGAATTTGTAAAGCGTGAATCTCCGCCATAGCCCCATATATGACATGTGAAAATCATACAAGTTTGAGGGGATAGCGCAAAGTCCAAATCCTTCATGCGGCTCAAAATGTGCAGAGAAATCCCAAGAAATGTGATGAAGTTGTCAAGAAAGGAGGGCCTCCACCATACTCTCTCTCTTTGTCTCTCTCATCACACAAAGTTTAGATAAACAAGTTGAAGAGAAGTTTCAGTACTGCCTTATTGGTTGGGAATGTTCTATTGTGGAAATTTGTATTCTAGCTTCAGATTTGTCAAGAGAGGATCCACTTGTTGTTCCCCTCGGTAAGCCAAATAATAGTTTAATATACTCAAGGGTACAATCAATGTTTCAATTATTAACAATATACTTTATTTATGTACGAAAATATTTTCTAGTGGATGCTGGATATCCTAATGCACCTAGATTTCTCACTCCCTATCGGTGTACATGCTACCACCTGAAGGATTTTTCAAGAGAAAACCCAATAAAATCTCGACAAGAGTTGTTCAACCACTGACACTCCTCTGTTAGAAATGTAATAGAGCATACATTTGGTATTCTCAAGCAACATTTTCCATTCCTGAGGCATACCACATCTTATTCTATCAGGACACAAGCCCATATTGCATTAGCATGTTTCATACTACACAACTTTATTGCGATAGAGGATGACATTCCATCATAAATTGGTTCGGAAAAGGAAGATGATCATGATGGGATAGATGTACCAATTCTTGAGACATATGGGTTTTCTCAGCATAATAGAGACCAGTGGGCATAGTTTCAAGATGATATAGAAAGTAGAACGTGGGAACACTATAGATCCCAAGAATAGTTGTACTTTTGTGGGTCAATGTATTTTATTTGAGTAAATTGATGTATGCATATACTTTTATATACATGATGGTTTCCTTTTTATTTTTTTGTATATGGAAGTATTGGACATGTTGGATTTTCATTTGATATATTATACCGATGTATGCAGATACAATGATACAATGATATTTCCATAAATATATTCTATATGATATGTTTATACCATTAACAAGAATATGTTTATACCATTAACAATAATATGTACATCGTGAACAACTGATCCAGACAATGGCACACACATAACTAATGATGAGCATTGGAGAAACCGACAACATGAGCCAAATATCTTCTTTCTCAAAGAAGGTAATGTGGACAAAAGAGATGGAATGCAAGTTTCTAAACTTTCTCCATGAGAAAATACAACTTGGAAGAAAAGGTAACAGGGGATTCAAAAAAGAAGCATGGACCGCCATTGAGAGGAGGTTCAACGTGGATATGCACCTCAATCTAACAAAGGAAAATTTCAAAAACAAGATGAAAACATGGAAGCTTTCATTTAGAGTAATGAAAGAGTTGAGAAATACAAGTGGTTTTTCTTGGAATGAGGTAACTCAATGCTTGGATGCTGAGGATAGTGTTTAAGATTAGCTTCTGAAGGTAGGGTGTTCTTTCTACTGTTTTGATTAAAAAATATTGCCTTCTTATAAAGTGTATAATGAAAGACAAAGAACCTAATCCATTTATTTATGCCAACATGCAGAGAAGAGAATTCAAAAATGCCAAAGTGTATAAGAGGCAACCCTTCCAATACTTCAATGAATTGGGTGTAATTGTTGGTAATGACATTGCTGAAGGTAATGCAGCGACGATGACCCATGATACTGAAGAAGGGAATCCTATGGAAGAGACATTTGATGTGCATGATGAAGAAGGTATTGGTTTCGGTATACCTATTGATAGTGTTTCTGATTTGGACAGAGAACTTAATCATTCCAATCAATCCAGTGCAAGTGGTAGAGGAACTCCTACATCTTATGACATGTCACTGATTGAATGTTTGATAATGTTAAGTTGAAGATAATGCAAGACATTAAATCAGTTAATGGTTTGTATTGTCATTGATGTCAACTTGATATCATCTATGTGGTCATGGAAATAATGCCAAAGAATTTAGAGAATCAATGGAACAAAGGTTATGATTTCAGTAATGCATAAAAGTCAAGTATTCACTAAGTGACATATAACACTGATGGAGTGCACACCATCGGTAAAGGAAAATAACCAAAGTCACAGTGATACCTGACAAGAAGAAGACAGTGTTTCCCGATGAAGCAAAACCACAGGATGCCCAACGAGCTGAAAATAGAGTTGCTCGATGAGTAAAATCCAATGATGCCAGACGGACGGAGATCCCAAAGCTGACTAGAGTCACACTGACAGAACTCACAGTTGTCACTGATGACTAACTATAGAGTTGACCGACAGAATAGAGAGTTGAGAAAATGACAAAATATCTAGCTGGCTAGAGCTAAAGATAGACTTAACTCATTGTTTTCTTTGTTTTATTCGACCAGAGTTAAGTAATTGATTTAAAATTGATTTATACAGTTGGCATGAAGGTAACTGTGAGATAAATTAGGAGTTAAGATTTAAATCAAATTGGCTGGATTGTTTTTCATGCAAAGAATCAAGATTCAAGAAATGGTAAATATCATGTCTATATAAGAGACAAGCTTAAATTATTTTTGAATGCAATGAAACGGGAAGGGGAGTGAATAGAAAGAGGATGCTAAAGAGAAATTGATGAAGGATAACTCCATACAGTCCTGATCAATCAAGTTGAAGGAGAGCTATGGAATTCTACAGAAACCAAAAAATAGTGAAGCACAACATCACAGAGCAGAAAGTGTGGAGCACAAAGAATTGAATTGATACATTGATCAGAGATGTAATGTACTTAAATAGAGCTGAAAATTTTCAATTCAAAGTTGCATTAGAAATAGGTCATAGTGTTTTAGTTTAACCATTGAAGCATCAATTCTCTTAACAAAGCAGGACATAACAATCTTCTTTATATTGAGGTACATCCTAAGGAGTGCCAAAAAGTTTGATTCATGAAAGTAGCATTGGACTTGCCCGATACCTATTGACAGTCTAAGAAGGAGGCTGATTCAAGGATGGTAGAAATAGATTCTTGATACTAAGTGACAACCTATATGTATAAAATCCTCTAACAAGGTCACACCTAAGAGTGTGTTTGTAACCTTTAACAGGGTTGGCTCCTAACAGGGCTCACTTCAGAAGAGTGAAAATTTGGGGTACCGGTCCCAGTGGTTTTTCCCTTAACAGGGTTTCTACATTAAAATTCATGTGTTATGTGTGTATGGTGTATTACTTTACTATTTTACATTTCACATGTGCATTTCTGGATTGATTGGTATACTCTACTTATTTACTGAGTGTCGGTAAATAGTTTTACTACTTATCGATAATCAAGGAGAATAAGGACAGACAAGGAAAACCGATAGATAGTTAAATCATTATAAATATTTCATGGCATGCATCTTGTAGGTACTTAATAATATAAGTTTTATTGATTGGTGGTTAAGTTTAAGGATAAGTTTTTGAAGCCACTGATTCACCCCCCCTCTCAGTTATTACTAACAATTGGTATCAGAGCTTGTATGCTTAGAAGGAAGGTTTCAAGACCTAAGTTAGGATCATAAGATGAACAGACGAGATGTGCCCAAGTTGAACATAGACAAATTTTCTTCATGCAAAAGCAGGATAAGACTCCACCTATCAGGTATTGGTAATGATGTTACTCAATTCCTAAATACTAAATATGTGTGGCCTACAGGAGTACTGACAGTAGATCAATTGAGAGAGAAGGATGAGCATAACTACATGGTTATAAAGCTTTCTTCCTCACTCTCTGATGCTAAATTTGAAGATGTCAAGGATTGCAAAACTGCAAAGAAGATGTGGGACAAATTGAAGCTTGTACATGGAGGTGAGACAAATGTTCTGAGAGCCAAGGAAGAAAGCCTTAGAGGAAAGTTTGATGATCTCAGAATGAAAGAAGGAGAAAAAATCACACTGTACAACACAAGGATAAAATAAGTAGTCAATGCTATATGAGGTGTTGGAGGTACACTTGAAGAGGAGACAGTGGTAAGTAAAATCTTAAGAACCTTATTTCTTGTATATGCTATTAGAGTTTCTGCTATTCAAGAAATGAGAGCAGTAGAAAAAAATATAGTTACTCTTGATAGTTTAATTGGTAGACTAATTTCATTTGAGATGAATAAATTTGACAATAGTGTACTAACAAACTTAGAGTTTACATTTAAGTCTTCTATAAGAATAAGCATATCAAGTCAGAGACCAACATCTAGAAGAGATAGTGAAAGTGAAAGTGAAGAAGAAGATCTAGATAAAATAGAATCACTTATGGATAGGAGAATGCATAGAGGTAAAGGTAAATACAAAGGCAAGTTACCACTTGTACACTTTAATTGTAAAGAAATTGGACACTTTGCTACAAGATGTCCTAACAAAAGAAAAGAGGATAGAAGTAATGACAAACATTTTGAGAAGAAATATGACAGAAGTGATAACAAAGATTATAGAGGTTACTGACAATCAGAAAGAAGAGATACCCGAGACTACAAGGACAAAGGCAAGAAAGCTAGATATCTAGTTTCTTGCAAAGATGAAGATACTAACACCAAACCTGATGATGACATCGAGGTGGTATTTGTGGCTACGAAGGATGATTTAGATGAAGATGAAAGGTATGTAGAAACTGCACTCATATCTAAAGTTAGAAAGAATGACATCTGGATTATAGATAGTGGCTGCACTCACCACATGATTGGTGACAAAGAAAAGTTTGATACTTTTGAGTATTATAATGGTGGTACAGTAAGAATGGGTAATGATACACCTTGTCCGGTTGAAGGTAAAGGAACTATAATGTTGAATAACCTGATTAAATGTGAAAATAATTATTGGGTAAAAGGATTGAATTATAATCTATTGAATGACTCTTAGCTGAAAAATTCAAGTCATAGAGTAGCATTTGAGAATAAAAAGGAAAAGATCTTCAATGAATCAGGAAGATTGATTGGTATCAGTGAACAGACTAAAGGTAACGTATTCTATCTAAATGATACTAACACCACTTTCTTAATGAATATAAATGAAGACATATGGTTGTGGTACAAAAGATTGTGTCATGTGAATTTTGACAACATGACAAAAATAAGCAGAAGAAGAAATGTAAGAGGCTTACCGACGACAACAAAGCCAGACAACATCATGTGTAAAAATTGTCAAAAAGGTAAAATGACAAAGTCTAGTTTCAAAAGTAAAACCCATACATCTGTTGATATTCTAGAATTAGTCCATACTAATTTATGTGGACCTATGAGGAAAAAGAGTTATTATGGAGATAGATATTTTATTCTCTTTGTTGATGATTACTCTAGAATGATGACAGTTATGTTTCTAAAAGATAAATCTAAAGCATTCAAGATGTTTAAATGGTATAATGCTATGGTAGAGAAACAAAGTGGTAAGGATTTGAAATGTTTGAGATCAGATAGAGGAGGAAAATTTATATCAGATGAATTCACTAATTTCTGTAATGAGCATGGTATAAAAAGATAGGTTTCTACACCAAGAACACCATAGCAAAATGGGATTGCTGAGAGAAGGAAAAGATCAATATTTGATTGTGCAAGAACACTAATGATAGAGAAAGACATCACCCAAATCTTCTGGAGGGAAGCTGTCAGCACTACTGTCTATACACTTAACATAGTACAATTAAAAAAGGACACAAAGAAGACACCTTATGAGCTATGGTATGGTAAAAAACCCAATGTAAGTTACTTCAAGGTCTTTGGTAGTCAATGTTATGTCTTAACTGATGATAGAAATGGAAAGCTTGATGCCAAGAGTGATGAAGGTATATTTCTAGTGTAGTCTACCAAGAGCAAAGCTTTTAATAAATGTCTTATCAAGGATTCTAACAAAATAGTTGAAAGTGCAAATGTAAAGATTGATGAATTTGCAGAAAAGAATGAGCTAGAAAGCACAAAAGAACTAGAGGACTACAACAATTTTGTATATTGTGAAGAACCCAACACTCTACCTGAGAAATACAACTTAATTCTAGAACAAAAGAATGTTGCAACCGACAGTCAGATTGTTGTTACCAACGGTCAGGATAATGATCAAGATAATGTGCAAGGTAATGAAGAACATAATGAAGATAAAAATAATGATCAAGCTGATACAAAAATATTTGTATCTATACTTGCAAGATATGTAAGAATGAACCATCCAGAGATCCAGATCATAGGATATAAGAAAGCTGGTACAAGAACAAGAAGTAATTCTTTAACCTCAAATTGTTTAATTTGTGAGTTTGAGCCAAAATATGTCAATGCTGCACTAGATAATAAAGAATAGATAAATGCTATGAATGATGAGATTGAGTAGATTGAGAAGAACAAAAAATGGTCACTTGTGCCAAGACCAGATGACAAGAATGTCATCGGTACAAAATGGATATTGAGGAATAAGCTGAACGAGAATGAAGAAGTCACAAGGAACAAAGAAAGACTAGTATGCAAGGGGTATGCACAAGAGGAAGGTATAGAATATGGAGAAACCTTTGCACCCATTGCTAGGTTAGAAGGAGTAAGAATACAACTTTCTTATGCTGCATATAAAGGATTTAAAGTATATCAAATGGATGTCAAGTCAGCATTCCTAAATGTAATACTTGAAGAAGAGGTATACATTGAGCAACCAGAAGGGTTTGTAGATCCAGACAAGAGGAAAATGGTATGTAGACTTGAAAAAGCCTTGTATGGATTAAAAAAAACTCCTAGAGCCTAGTATGAATGAATTCATTCCTATCTAATAAGTATTGGATTTGTAAGGACTAGTGAAAACAATAATCTTTATTTGAAGGAAGATATTGATGCTAACACTTTGATTGCTGAAATATTTGTTGATGACATCATATTTGGAGGCAAGGATATGTTATGGAAATCATTTGCTGATGAGATGAGAAAAGATTTTGAGATGTCTATGTTTGGAGAGATCAAGTTCTTTCTTGGTCTACAGATCATTCAACAAAGTGAAGGTGTTTTTATTACACAATCCAAATACATCAAAGATGTCCTAAAAATATTCAAGATGGAAGATTCAAAACCAGTTGGAACACCGATGGCTACTAGATGTAAGTTAAAAAAAGAAGACAAGACAATAGAGGTAAATCAAACTTTGTACAGATCAATGATTGGAAAACTCATGTATGTTGTACACACTAGACGAGATATTGCACATGCAGTAGGAATTGTCGCTAGATTTTTTGCTAACCCCAGGTAATCACATATGATTGCTACAAAAAGAATCTTAACATATCTGAAGAATACTAAGGAATTTGGATTATGTTAGAGAAGAGAAGGCAAATTTGAACTTAAGACCTGTTTACTGATGTTGATTGGGATGGAAATCTTGATGACCAGAAGAGCACAACTGGAGGAGCATTCTTTATGGGTGAAAGACTTGTCACATGGATTAGCAAGAAGCAAGGATGCATCTCTCAGTGTATTGCAGAAGTAGAATATGTCATTACTGCTACAAATTTCTCAAATATTGCATGGATCAAAAAATTGTTGGAAGGTATGTATATGAAGATCTCAAAACCAATGATTATCTATTGTGATAACACCAGTGCAATAAAAATTTCCAAGAATCTAGTCATCCATTCCAAGACTAAACACATTGCAATTATGTATCATTATTTAATAGAACAAGTTCAAGAAAAAGAGGTGATACCTGAATATGTGTAATCAAAAGAACAATTAGCTGATATCTTCACCAAGCCACTGCCCAAGGATACGTTTGAGTACTTTAGAAAGAGACTAGGGGTCAAACCCTTATCTACCAGTCAGTAAAAGACAAAAGGTTGCATCAGCCTATATATTATTAGAATATCATTCATGTTGATGCGAGAAAAAAGATGAACTTCAAAGCTACATCTATATACAGACAGGTATATATCAGAACCAAGCACCAGAACATATTGATGTATTGTTGATGGATAAGGAAATTAAAGGAATATATTATGGATAGAAGAAAATAATTATTTGACATGAATGTCAGATATTTGTAAAATAACTTTTTGGCATTGTTGTCAAAGGGAGAGAAAGAATCCATATTATCACATTATTCTAAGAGAAAAGGAAGAGAGATTATCCATTACCAGATTACTCCAACAGGGAGAAAGTATATCCTAAGGGAGAGATAATATACAAAGGGAGAGTTGGTGACAAGAGATAGAGACATCAAAGAAGAAGAATAGTCAAAAGAGAGAAATTGAAACAAGAAGAGAACACAACACATCAGAAGTAGAAAGCAAGAGAACTACAAGAATCAAATCTAAGCTAAAACAGAGCTTACCGGCAATCAGACATTTTTATTAGTTATCAGAAACAAAATGATTGGTAGCTTGATGAATCTCAACTGTTGTATTTCATATTGTATTAGAAATAATATAGTATGATAATATAGTATTTTTCCATCAATGCCAAAGGGAGAGATTGATGACATGTAACTGATTGAATGTTTGATAATGTTAAGTTGAAGATAATGCAAGAAATTAAATTGGTTAATGGTTTGTATTGTCATTGATGTCAACTTGATATCATCTATGCGGTCATGGACATAATGCCAAAGACTTTAGAGAATCAATTGAACAAAGGTTATGCTTTCAGCAATGCATAAAAGTCAAGTATTCACTAAGTGACAGATAATACTGACAGAGTACGCACCATTGGTAAAGGAAAAGAACCAAAGTCATAGTGATACCCAACGCGAAGACAACATTGTTTCTCGACGAAGAAAAACCAAAAGATGCCTGATAAGATGAAAATAGAGTTGCTTGATGAGTAAAATCCAATGATGCCCAACGGATGGAGATCCTGAATTTGACTGGAGTCACACAGAATAGAGAGTTGAGAAAATGACAAAATATCTAGCTGGCAAGAGATAAAGATAGACTTAATAGGTTATTTTCTTTGTTTTATTCAACCAGAGTTAAGTAATTGATTTAAAACTGAGTTATACAGTTGGCATGAAGGTAACTGTGAGATAAATCAAGAGTTAAGCTTTAAATTAAATTGGCTGGATTATTTTTCATGCCAAGAATCAAGAATCAAGAAATGGTGAATATCATGTCTATATAAGAGACAAGGTTAATTCATTTTCAAATGCAATGAAATGGGAAGCGGAGTGAATAGAAATAGGATGCTGAAGAGAAACTGATGAAGGATAACTTCATACAGTCCTGATCAATCAAGCTAAAGGAGAGCTAAGGAATTCTGTATACATCGATGAACAGTGAAGCACAACATCATAGAGCAAAAAGTGTGGAGCACAAATAATTGAATTGATACATTGATCAGAGAGGTAATGTACTTAAATAGAGCTAAAAATCTGCAATTCAAAGTTGCATTAGAAACAAGTCATAATGTTTCAGTGTAACAATTTAAGCATCAATTCTCTTAACAGAGCAGGACTTAATAGTCTTCTATATATTGAGTTACATCCTAAGGAGTGCCAAAAAGGTTGATTCATGAAAGTAGCATTGGACTTGCCCGATATCTATTAACAGTCTAAGGAGGCTGATTCAAGGATGGTAGAAATAGATGCCCGATAGTACGTGACAACCTCTATGTATAAAATCCTCTAACAAGGTCACACCTAAGAGTGTGTTTGTAACCTTTAATAGGGTTCACTCCTACCAGGGCTCACTTCAGAAGAGTGAAAATTTGGGGTACCGGTCCCAGTGGTTTTTCCCTTAACAGGGTTTCCATGTTAAAATCTAGGTGTTATGTGTGTATGGTTTATTAATTTACTATTTTACATTTCACATATGCATTTATTGATTGATTAGTATACTATACTTATTTACTAAGTGTCGATAAATAGTTTTACTGCTTATCGGTAATCAAGGAGAATAAGGACAGACAAGGAAAACTGACAAACAGTTAAATCATTATAAATATTTCATGGCATGCATCTTGTAGGGACTTAATAATCTAAGGTTTATTGATTGGTGGTTAAGTTTAAGGATAAGTTTTTGAAGCCACTAATTCACCACCCCTCTCAGTTATTACTAACAACATCATCATCATCAAGGATGCGGAAGTGGAGGAAGGTAGGTATAGTCGGTTCCTTAGATGTCATCTTTGAAACAGTCAATAAAATAAAAGAGGGCGTTGGCAATGTTCACCTTCAAAAAATGGATAAATTTGATGACTATAATGTTTTTATTAGTGCGTAAACCACTCTCAAATCCATCCTCTCAAATCCATCCTTGAATTGAAACGAGGTGTTTTTGTTAGGGTATACGACACCTTCATGGTTCAACATGAAAGAGCCAAAGGGTTCTTGCTGATAAATGAGGAGAGAGTGGAGTGGACTGCAATAATATTTGGTGGATTGTAGTTATTTTCTATCACTTTGAAGAATTAAAATTTGATCATAGTCCACATACGCTGATACAACTATATTTTGGTGGATGATTTTTACGTTGATACTTTTCTATTTTTGTTATTGCACTTTCCTCAATGCCTTGCCGAGTTCAATATCCTGAAACTATATATTTTTTAAGCTTTCTGTTTACATACATTGTTTGTACACCTGCTCTAGACCAAACAAAGAAACAAAAAATTATACATATCAGAAACCAATTAAAAAGGTTGTGTTTTAAGGTTTTTGATAAATAGAAAGCAAAAATTGCCCAAAGATTTCCTGATTGTAGATCTTGCAATTTAGGTCTTTGGGGATGCATTCTTTCTAACAGAGGAATAAGGATTTATGTGATGTTCACCTGACATGCACTTGAGGGATTTTTTCACTTTGAGATCACACCCTTCACAGTCCATCTAGGTCACTTTTAGCTCAACTATCTACATTCCATTTAGGAACCCTTTCACTAATCACTATATACATAGCATACACTCTTCTTTTCTATTTACAAAACTATTCTCATAGCCAAATATATTTAAATATTATAAATTTTCATTAGTTAGAAATAAGCTACACTTAATCAATGATAGATTGATCAAAGAGGTGTTAATAATAAATGAGAGGGGGGTGAATCAGTGGCCTCAAAATATAATCCTTAAATCAAACCTTACAACTTTTTACCACTTTTAAGCCACTGGTTATACTCAGTCCTACAAGATGAATGCCTTGAAATACTTATAATCAATTACTAATTGTCGGATTTCTTTGTAAATCCTTCTTCTATATGTTTACTGATAAACACTCTTCTTTTTACTGAAACATAGTAAATAACTAGAGTATATCGATCAATCCAACATTGCATATGTGAAATGTAAAATAGTAAAGTAATGAAACATAAACACATGACACATGGTTTTTTAACGTGGAAACCCTATTAAGGGAAAAACCACTGGGACCGGTACCCCAAATTTTCACTCTACTAAAGTGATCTCGGTTAAGAGCCAACCCTGTTAAAGGTTACAAACACACTGTTAGGTGTGATCTTGTTAGAGGATTTAAAAAATAGTTTGTCACCTAGTATCAGGCATCTAATTCTACCATCCTTGATCAAACACTCACTTGGCCTATCAATAGGTATCGGGCATATCCAATGCTACTTTGTATGATCAAACTTTTTGATACTCCTTGGGATGTATCTCAATTACAAAAGACTTTTAAGTCTTGCTTGGTTAAGAGACTTGATGCTTCAATGGTTAAATTGAAACACTAAAATGATCTATTCAAACATACAACTTGAATTGTAGATTTTCAGATCTATTGTAAGTATATTACCTCTCTGATCAATATAATCAATTCAATACCTTTTCTCCACACTGTTTTTCTCTATGATGTTGTCTTACTATTCATCGGTGTCTGCAAAATCTAGCTCTTTTCTCAGCTTGTTGATCAAGTCTGAATGAAAACTTTCTTCTTCTTTAGAATCTCTTTAGCATCTATTCTCTCTTCTCTTGTTCACCCCACGATTTGTAATGAATTGGGTTGTCTCTATATAAACATGATTTCAACATTTCTTGGATTTCTTGATTCTTGGCATGATCCAATATTATTGCCAATTAGATTTAAAACAAAACTCCAGTTTTATCTCAAAGAGATCTTCTTTCCAACTGGACAAAGCAACTTTAAATCCATTACTTATCTCCGGCTTTATCTTGTCGACTAAAACTATGATAAGTATTAGTTAAGTCTATTTATAGCTCTTGATAGCTAAGCATTTTGTCATTTTTGAACTCTCTATTCTATCGGTCAACACTCCAGTTAGTCATCAGTGATAACTGACTATTCCATTAGTGTGACTTTAGTTGTCATCAGGATCTCCGTCTGTCAGGGAGCTTTGTAATTTTGTCTGTCAGGTTACTCTGTGCTTTTCTTGTTGGTCAACACTGTGACTCTACTTGTTAGTAATGTTTTGCCTTTTCTCATTAGGTAACACTGTGACTTTTCTCTTTTACTTTATCCATCAGTGTGCACTTTTTTGAAGTATACAGTCACTTTGTGAATACTTGACTTATATGCATTACTGATAGTGTAGCCTTTGATTCATCGGTTCTTTAAAGTCTTTGGCAGTATATCCATGACCATATAGATTATATCATGTTGACATCAATGACAATAAAATGCATTAACATATTTAATGCCTTGCATGATCATCAACTTAACATCTTCAAACATTGAATTAGTTATAGGTCATCAATCTCTTCCTTTGGCATTGACGGCAACTCACTACATTATCACACTGTATTACTGCTAATACAATATGAAATATAGCAGTTGAATTTCATCAAACTACCAATCATATGTATTATAACTGATACAAATATATGGTCCTCGGTAAGTTCATATAACTTAGATTTGATTCTTGCAGCTTTCTGCATGTCTTCAATCCCTTCACTGGATAGATGTAGAATCTTTCTTTCTCTCATGTGATGGTTTCTTTCCTGTTTCAAACTCTCTCCCTTTGAATGTTCTCTTTTCTTTTTATGTCTCTTGTTAGCAATTCTTTCTTTGTATGTACTTCCCCTTTTTTATTACGTCTCTCCCTTTGGATAATATGATGGATATAATCTCTCCCTGATTTATAATCTCTCCCATGGATATAATCTCTACTTGAAGTGATATGAAGTGATAATGGATATAATCTCTCCCTTTGACAATAATGCCAAACATATATTTTTGACAATAATGTCAAACAAATCCATTCTATTCATAATACACTCCTTGAATTTCCCTATCCATCGGTAATACAATAACTCTGGTGCTCAGAGTAGATAAATACCTTGTGTATAGATTTATCTTTAAAGTCCATCTCTCTACTTGCATCAACATGAATGATATTCTAATAATATGTAGGCTGATGCAGCCTTCTAGTCATTTTACTAACCAGTAGACAAGGTTCTGACCCCTAGTCTCTTTCTCAAGTACTCAAATGCATCCTTGGGCAGTGGCTTGGTGAAGATATCAGACAATTGTTCTTTAGATTGCACATACTCAAGTATCACCTCTTTTTCTTGAACTTTTTCTCTCAAATAATGATACTTGATGGAAATATGATTTTTTTTATCATGCATGACTGGATTCTTGGAAATGTTTATTGCACGTGTATTGTCATAATAGATAATTACTAGTTCAAGAATTTTCATATGCATACCTTCCAGTAAATGTTTGATCTATGCAATATTTGAGAAGTTTACATTAGCAACAACATACTCTACTTCTGTAATAAACTGAGAGATGCAACCTTGCTTCTTGTTGATCCATGTGCTAAGTCTGTCACCCATAAATAATGCTCCTCCAGTTGTGCTCTTTCGGTCATCAATATTTCTAGCCCAATTAGCATCGGTAAAGACCTTAAGTTCAAATTTTCCTTCTCTTCTATACCATAAGCCACATTCCTTGGTATTCTTCAGATATCTTAGGATTCTTTTCATAGCAGTCATATGTGATTCCCTGGGATCAGCAGAAAATCTTGCAACTATTCCTACTGCATGTGCAATATGTGGTCTAGTATGTACAACATAAATTTTTTCCAATCATTGATCTGTACAAAGTCTGATTTACCTATGTTGACATGTCCTCCTTTGTCAGCTTACATCCAGTCACCATTGGTGTTCCAATTGGTTTGAACTCTTCCATCTTGAATATTTTCAACACTTCTTTGATGTATTTGGATTGTGTAATGAAAATACCTTCATCTTGTTAAATGATCTGCAGACCAAGAAAGACCTTGATCTCTCCAAACATAGACATCTCAAACTCTTTGCTCATTTCATTTGAAAATGATTTGTATATCATATCATTGGCTCCAAATATGATGTCATCATCAAATATCTCAACAATCAAAATGATAGCATCAGTATCTTCCTTCAAATAAAGATTACTATTTTTACTAGTCCTTACAAATCAAATACTTATAAGATAGGAATGAAGTCTTTCATACTAGGCTCGGGGTGCTTGTTTTAATCCATATAGGGATTTGTGTAGTCTACATACCATGTTGCTCTTGTCTGGATCAAAAAACCATTCTGGTTGTTCAATGTATACCTCTTCTTCAAGTATTCCATTTAGGAATACAGACTTGACATCCATTTGTTATACCTTCAACCCTTTACATGCAGCAAAAGCAAGTAATATTCTCAGTGCTTCTATCCTAGCAATAGGTGCAAAGGTCTCTCCATAGTCAATCCATTCTTTGTGTACATACCCCTTGCATACTAGTCTTGCTTTGTTTCGGGTGACTTCTCCATTCTCATTCAGTTTATTTCAGAATATCCATTTTGTACCGATGACATTTTTGTTATTTGGTCTTGGTACAAGTTTCCATGTCCTATTTTTATCAATCTTCTAAATCTCTTCATTCATATCACTTATCCATTCATCATTATCTAGTGCAACATTGACAGATTTTGGCTCATAATCACAAATAAGACATCTTGTATTTAGAGACTTACTACTGGTTCTCATACTAGCATTTTTATCTCTAATAATTTGGTAATGTGGATGGTTCCTTCTGACATATCTGGCAAGTACATGTTCAGCTCTTTGTCTATCATCTTGATCATCATTCTATCCTTCATTTTGTTCTCTATCACTTGGTGCATCATCTTGATCAATATTCTGATTGTCAGTATTTGCAGCCTGATGCTCAGGTGCAATGATTTATTTCTCAGGAGCTCTACATTGTTGGTTGGGTAGAGTTTTAGGTTCTTCATTGTAAACAAACCTACTGTAGTCCTCTGGTTCTTTTGTGCTTTCCTTTTCATTCTTCTCTACAAATTCATCTATCTTTACATTTGCACTTTCAACAATTTTGTTAGAAGCTTTATTGAGACATTTATAAGCCTTGATTTTGGTGGAATACCCTAGAAATATTCTTTCATCACTCTTGGAGTTTAGTTTTAAATTTCTATCTTCTTTTAAGATATAACATTGACTACTAAAAAATTTGAAATAACTCCATTGGGTGTGTATCCATACCATAGATCATAACGTGTCTTCTTGGTGTCTTTCTTCAATTGTGCTTTGTTCAATGTGTAATCAGTAGTATTGACAACTTCCCTCTAGAATATTTGGGTGATGCCTTTGTCTATCATCAGTGTCCTTGCACAATCAACTATGGATCTATTCCTTCTTTCAGCAATTCCATTTTGTTGTGGTGTTCTCAGTGCAAAGACCTGTCTTTTGATTCCATGCTCATTAAAAAAGTTTGTGAATTCATCTAAAATAAATTCCCCTATCTTAAGCATTTCAATTCTTTACCACTTTGTTTCTTAACCATTGCTTTGTACCCTTTAAATATCTTGAATGCTTCAGATTTATCTTTTTGAAACATTACTGTCATCATTCTAGAGTAATCATCAACAAAGAGAATACAATATCTATCTCCATAATAACTCTTTGTCCTCATGGGTCCACATAAGTTAGTATGGACTAATTCTAGAATGACATTAGATGTATGGGTTTTGCTTTTGAAACTAGACTTTGTCATTTTACCTTTTTGATAATTCTTACACATGATATTGTCGGGCTTGGTCATTGTCAGTAAGCCTCTTACATTTCTATTTTTTCTTATCTTTATCATGTTTTCAAAGTTCACATGACAATATTTTGTGCCACAACCATATGTCTTCATTTCTAGCCATTATGCAAGTGGTGTCAGTATCATTCAGATATAATAAGTTACCTTTTATCTTCTCATCGGTACCAATCAGATTTCCTGATTTATTGAAGATCTTTGCCTTCTTATTTTCAAATGCTACTCTGTAACCTGAATTATTCAACTGAGAAACACTTAATAGCTAATAATTGAATCCTTTCACCCAATAATCATTTTCACATTTTATCAGGTTATTCAACATTATAGCTCCACTACATTCAACTCGACAAGGTGTGTCATTACCCATTCATACTGAACCACCATTATAGTATTCAAAAGTCTCAAAAATTTTCTTGTCACCGGTCATATGGTGAGTGCAGCCACTATCTATGATCCAGACATCATTTTTACTAACTTTAGATATGAGTGCAGTTTCTACATACCTTTCTTCATCCTCGTCTGAATCATCTTTTACAGCTACAAACACCATCTTGATGTCTTTGTCAGATTCGGTGTCAGTATCATCATCTTTGCATTTTGCTAGGTAACTGACATTCTTTACTTTGTTCTTGTAGTCTCGGGTATCTCTTCTTTCTGATTTTTGGTTTCTTCTATAATCACCTCTGTCAAACTTCTTTTCAAATGACCTGTCATTACTTCTATCATATTTTCTTCTATTAAGACATCTTGCAGAAAAGAGTCCAATCTCTTTACAATTAAAACAAACAAGTGGTAATTTACCTTTGCCACTCTGCATTCTTCTAGCCATAATTGCTTCAATTTCATCAAGATCTTCTTCTTCACTTTCACTCTCACTATATTTTCTCATAGTGTGTTTATGACTTGATTTACTTATTCTCAAAGAAGATTTGAATGCAGACTCTATGTTTGGTAAGACACTATTATCAAAATTATTCATCTCAAATGAAATTAGTCTTCCAATCAAACTGTCTAGACATTGCTATTTTCTACTGCTCTCATTTCATGTATGGAAAATACTCTAATAGCATTAGTAGGCAGTAAGGTTCTTAGAATTTTACTTACTACTGTATCTTCTTCTAGTACACCTCCAACTCCTCAGATATAATTGACTACCTCTTTGATTCTTGTGTTGTACTCTATGATTTTTTCTCCTTCTTTCATTTTGAGATCATCAAACTTTCCTCTAAGGCTTTCTACCTTGGCTCTAAAAACATTCTTGTCACCACTATGTACAAGCATCAATTTGTCCCATATTTGCTTTGTAGTTTTGCAGGTTTTGACATCTTCAAATTCAGCATCAGAGAGTGAGGATGAAAGCTCTATCATCATGTAGTTGTTCTCATACTTATCTCTCATTTGTTTAATTGTTGGTGATCCTATGGGCAACACATATTCATTATCTAAGTATTGATTAAAATCATTTCCAATACCTGATAAGTGGAGTCTTATTCTGCTTTGCCATGAAGCAAAATTGTATTTGTTCAACTTGGGCACATCTCGCCTGTTCATCTTGTGATTTTTAACTTAGGTCTTGAAACATTCCTTCTAAGCACACAAGCTCTTATACTAATTATTAGTAATAATTGAGAGGGGGGGGGGTGAGTTAGTAGCCTCAAAATATAATCCTTAAATCAACCCTTAAAACTTATTACCACTTTTAAGCCTCTGGTTATACTCAGTCCTAAAAAATGAATGCCTTGAAATAATTATAAGCAATTACTACTTGTTAGATTTCTTTGTAAATGATTCTTCTGTATGTTTACCGATAAGCAGTCTTCTATTTACCGAAACACAGTAAATAACTAGACTGAGCCGATCAATCCAGAATTGCATATGTGAAATGTAAAATAGTAAAGTAATCAAACATAAACACATGACACATAGATTTTTAACATGGAAATCCTGTTAAGGGAAAACCCACTAGGACTGGTACCCCAAATTTTCACTCTTCTAAAGTGAGATCGGTTAGGAGCTAGCCCTATTAAAGGTTACAAACACACTATTAGGTGTGACCTTATTTAGAGGATTTAAAAGATAGTTTGTCACCTAGTATCTGGCATCTAATGCTATCATCCTTGATCAAACACTCACTTGGCTTGTCAATACGTATTGAGCATATCCAATGCTAATTTCTATGATCAAACTTTTTGATACTCCTTAAGATGTATCTCAATTAAAAAAGACTTTTAAGTCCTTCTCGGTTAAGAGAATTGATGCTTCAATGGTTAAACTAAAACACTAAAATGATATGTTCACACATACAACTAGAATTGTAGAATTTCAGATCTATTGTATGTACATTACCTCTCTAATCAATATAATCAATTCAATACCTTTGCTCCACACTGTTCTACTCTGTGATGTTGTCTTACTATTTGTCGGTGTCTGTAGAATCTAGCTCTTTCCTCAGCTTGTTAATCAGGTCTGAATGAAGACTTTCTTCTTCTTCAAAATCTCTTCAACATATGTTTTTTCTTCTCTTGTTCACCCCACAATTCGTAATGAATTGGGTTGTCTCTATATAGACATGATTTCACCATTTCTTGGCATGATCCACAATTCTCGCCAATTAGATTTAAAACAAAACTCCAATTTTATCTCAAAGAGATATTCTTTCCAAGTGGACAAAGCAGCTTTAAATCTATTACTTATCTCTGGCTTTATGTTGTCGACTAAAAAATGATAAGTATTAGTTAAGTATATTTATATCTCTTAATAGCTAAGCATTTTGTCATTACTAAACTCTCTATTCTGTCGGTCAATGCTCCAGTTAGTCACCGGTGATAACTAAATTTTTCGTCGGTGTGACTTCAGTTGTCATCGGGATCTCCATCTATCAGGCAACACTGTAATTCTGTCTGTTAGGTTACTCTGTGCTTTTCTCGTCGGGAAACACTATGACTTTGCTCATCGGTAATGCTGTGTATTTTCTCGTTGGGTAACATTGTGACTTTTCTCTTTTACTCTATCCGTCAGTGTGCACTCCCTCGGTGTATATAGTCACTTTGTGAATACTTGACTTATATACATTAATGATAGCATAGCCTTTGATTCATCAGTTCTTTGAAGTCTTTGGCAGTATGTCCATGACCATACAGATTATATCAAGTTGACGTCAATGACAATACAATACATTAACTAATTTAATGCCTTGCATGATCATCAACTTAACATCTTCAAACATTCAATCAGTTATAGGTCATCAAGAGGATCAGCAACTCGGTAGAGCACTCTGTATCTAATCAAAAGTCCTAGAATTAAGTTGGTAGGTGGTTCATATAATTTTTAGGTTGACATGTGGTATTATAGGTGGTTCATATAAGTTTTAGGTTAACAGGGTTGCTAATAGACAAAAGGGAGACCAACTCAACTTCTTAATCAATTATTCAAACACCCTAACTAAATTCCCTAGATTCTTATAGACTGGAAGACATAAAGACATGGTTTAAATATCAAGAACTCAAATTGAATCCCAAGGGAAAACTTAATCTTGTCTAACTACTGAAAAAATCAGTGATGTGGCTAACTAAGAAAGGAGGAATTAAACAAAGAGAAATATAAACCTTACTATTTTTGCATTTGGAATTGATAGCAAGGCCTTGGAAGAAAACTTTCAGAGAATAGAGTGTCAATGTTTAAAATTATTACGCTATGAAAGAAACCGATATACCCTGAGACTATTATTAGAAATGGTTAAATCCAAGTATGAGAGCTCAGCAGGGTAACTAGACCAACTATAAGACAAGGTTGTCCTCTACTCTTCTGGCTCTATAAAAACAAGGAAGGTGGACCTAATCCAGACAGATATTCAATTTTTCACAACTTTTTACATTAGATTTTAACAACAGATAAACGGGAAGAAAGTATGAAATAATAACCACTCATTCACTAACTATTCACTACCATGCAGGACATACAACCAACAACAACAAAACTTAAAAGGACTAAAATGGTTTTAATGTTTTTGATAGGGAATAATATAGCCAAATCTATTCATATATGTATCAAAGTAGACAATACTCATTACTAATCTATGTTTTATCCATTTGGCAATGTTTTTAGTTCAAATACATGACAGAGAAACTAACTATTGTCAAGGCTCAAAACCATAAATAATAATAAATCAGACCAAACACTTCTTATAAGATCCTTCTCTAGAAAAAAACCAAAGAACTTATTTCATATCCAAAGCATTATTTGATTTGACCCTAGATCAAACTAAGGACTAATGACATAGGTACAGATAAATTCCATGCAATGAAACAAAAGATTCACAACTCACACTACTACATTTGGGGCCAAATTTCGATAGAAGTTTCCGACGGGTAACTTTTTCTTACAAATTTGGTGTTTTTTTTTGTAATAGGCCCCGATGATGTCGGTATTCTGATGGGTATTTAATTGACCATCAAAATTTTGATAGATTCGGGGTATACATTAAAAAAAAAAGTGAAACAGCCTCATCATTTTTATTTCGATTGGAGAGCAGGAGAAAAGGAGCGACAGCTGAGCGCGGGAGAAGGTATGTGATTTCTTCATCTTTCAAGCCTCTGGCATCATATTCGAATGCATTTAATTTTATTGTTGAGGGAGTTTCTCTATGGAATGACTGCATTCTACTGGTGTCATGTCCTAGCCAGTGCTTTATCTCTATTATTTGATGTTATTGGTGCTTGTGCTCAAGGATATTGATTCACTGTATTCAAATGTTTGGATTCACGTTTGTTGATATTACTGGCATATGTGTTTAATGATGCC
>MU228120.1:476770-488759 GCA_018584345.1 Thuja plicata | reverse complement strand
TACATTTTAGAACATGTAGTGTGTTTTTTGAGGATTTTACCAAATCAACTTTTAACATAAACCAAAAATACCAAACTGATATCTTGCCCTTTCAACTTGACAAAATATTTGCATTTGACCAATAACTACTAGCAACTGAATGATAAATCCACATACCTGTATCTTTGTAAAATACCTGGAACATAAAAAATATGGCTAAGTGGCTTCCGCCATGATTTTTATCTACTGTATATGGGAAAAAAAACACCAAAAAAAATTGAATAGAAAACATGATTGGTCATTTCAGAGAGCATTCATGATCAAATAAAATGCAATTCCTTCTCTCGTCCTCGATCAACTTTCACCTGCTCATTTTCTCCCACTCCTTTTCTCCCACTCCTTTTCTCAACAAATGAAATAAAAATGATTTGGCCAGGTGGTGATTATTCTTGATGATCGACAGGTAGCTAGGATAGTAGCTAGGACTAAAGATAACATAGCTCAAGAGACCATCATAGGTTGTCTCTTTCTTCAGTCTATATTACTGACAGAATGTTTTACATTGCATTAGCTCATCAAATCCGGGGAGTTGAAAGAATTTAATAGAATATTTTCATGACAATGTATATTATTTAAGTTGACGTTGCACAAATTTATCTACTTCACACACTTGTATACTATGAAGATGGTGATAAAGAAGCATCTCCTACCATGGCCATGCTTCTTTATCACCGTCCTCATAGTCTACAAGTGCGTGAAGTAGATAAATTTGTGCAACGTCAACTTAAATAATATACGTTGTCATGAAAAATTCTATTATATTCTTTCAAATCCTGGGATTTGATGAGCTAATGAAAGGTAAAACATTCTGTCAATAATATAGACTGAAGAAAGAGAGAACCTATGATGGTCTCTTGAATTGTTTTATCTTTAATGTGCATATCTGTCAGTTTTTTGACATTTTATACTTAATTTTTGACAGCAGTGCTATACCTTTGACAGTTAAAATGTTAGAGAATCATAATTTATGACAATACTTTCAACAGTAATGCTATACGTTCGACAGGGCCACCTGTCGAAGAAATGCTACATGACTGTCGCTATTCCGACAGTTATAGTGTCAAAAATAGAAATTTTTGACAGAAACTTTGACAGTAATGCTATATATCAGACAGGTATATCTGTCAAAATTAGGTGGAAACTGTCATCAGAACGGATACTTTTCAACAGTTATTTCTGACAACGATTGTATATTTCTTATAGGTTGTGGTGTCAGAATGTCGATGGATGAACCACATGAAATTCCATCACAAAGCTATTGTCATGTGCAAGTTTCTGATGTGATGTGGTGTCGGTAAACCAACGGATGTGTCTTCTGTCGTAATTTCCTACGCAAAAATGGTGATAGACTCATGTGTCAAAATGCCGACAAATGAGCGTTGGAAATCTGACAAATGGCCGTCAGAATTTGACCTCAAATGTACTAGTGTCAATAGGTAAGCACTAGGGAGAGACTTAAATATGAGATATTGTATTAAGTACAAAGAACCCAATTTCAATTCCAAAATTCTTCTAAACACATGCTACTTCAATAAATGCAAAAGATCTACAAATTTCTTCTTCTATGATAATACTCTCTAGATATACATCTGCTATAGTCACTGGAAAACAATAAACACTTCTATGCTCTATGTTACTTGACTACAAGTTTTTCCAGTCTCTACTCAATGATCTTGGAAGTCCATTTATAGATCAAGGAATACAATAAGCTTTGGACCATTTCTGGTTATGGATTAACAATACTCAATCTAATACTTGAGATAAATAAACAATGTATTTCAATAATAAACAATTTTTTCATCAATAAGTTGGGCTGACTCTTAAAATCTTCCACTATAATCTGATTAGATTCAGCCGCCATCCACCCTTGGAGAAAAAACCCTGCATAAAGAATAAGAATGGAATGTCTTGTCTGAATTGAATGCCCTGGTAAAGTCTTGGATCTTTAGATCTACAAAATATCAACAAGCTCAGCCTTTCAAGAATAAAATCTAATCTCAGCCTCTACAATTTCTGGAAAAGACACCTTATTTATGGAAAAGAAAAGAGCCAGGGATAAAACTTGATTAATAAACTGTCTAGGGCCCTAAAATAACATTCTCTCCTTGAGTGCATTCAAAGCTGCCCAACTTTCATTCTCTCAGCAACCAACAGGTGTACAATAAAAACCACAAAGATAAAATTTTGTCAATTAATGCTCTGTAATAAGACATGATCGACCAATTAAAAACCCTAAGATAAAGATTTAAATATTTGAAAATCAGTTAAAATGGTCATAGGAGGCATGCGCTTTGGTATTAACGATCAAGATCAAGACCTTTCTCTCTTTTTAAACTCAGCCGTAAATCTCTTTTTAGGCTACCTGGCATTTTCAACGATCTCCTTGGACAAGTGGGAGGTTGGCACAATGCCTTGATCATTAGATCTTGAGTACTTTACCTTTAATGCTTCATGTCAACCACAAGATCAAATTCAATATGCATTCCCTTTACTTTACTCTCAAAGCTGAACCAGACCCACTGGGACATGTGGTGCAAGGGTGTATTGCCTTAAACATTATTTCTCGATCATTTCATTCTTAAGGCAAAGCGCCATCCACAAGATATTTGCAAACCTAATGCCTCTTTAACGACCTTAGAGACCCTGGGATATTGATGTCAAAAATGCCACACATCACCATGACACAATGCCTTAAGGATTAGATCCTGCACATCTTTCCTTTCAGCCTTTATGCCACCCATTTGATCAATGTCTCATCTGATCTATGTCCTTCACGTGCACCTTAAATTATCAGTCATAATCCTTCTTATCTCTGAATGGCTGAATGGAAGCTAGCTAGAATTATCTTAACCCAGGGTATATCTAGAGATTTGGCGAAAATGGTACCTCCAAGTTGCTGAATAGATCCTTTAACTCTCATCACATTCTGAGATTAAGCACATGCCACAAGGTCTTGATTCAATCAATAGCCAATGTTGAGTCTCTGAACACTTTGGTTGACTTTGAATTTATCTAGCGATTCATCCCTAGATGCACATGTTTGTTCTGATCAATGGTTTCATGGCAAATTTACTTGACTTTCTTTAACTGAGGGTATATCTAGAGATTCAATGACTCAAGAGATCTCCAAGTTGCCAGATACTTTCCTTAACTCTGATTACATTACAAGATCACACACTAGCCCTAGATCTTGATCTCAATCAACATCTTGTGATGAATCTCTGAATATATTTTTACTTGAATAATTCATTAAGAGATTAAGCGCCAAATGCACATCTCAATCTTGATCAATGACCTGCACTAAATCTTGAGACTTTCCATGACATCAACAAAACATTATGAGATTAAATTCCAACCACTCATCTCACACTCAATCAACGACATGCGCTAGATTGCTAAAAGAAAATGCTGACCTGGACTTTATTTGGAGATTATGCGACAGTCTCTCATCTAGAAAAAGATCAACGATCCTTGCCAAGTCTTTAAACAAATCACATAACCTAAAGTTTATCAGGCGATTCAGTGACAAGGAAAAATTGCAAACCCTTTCTTGACCTGAGTTATATTCAGGATCTAGCGTAGTCCATCAGATTAGTCATTGCATTGACGATTCTAATTTGATCTTCCCTAGACCACCCTAACTTATTCTTAACCCAAGCTTTATTTGGAGATTCAATGATAATGTAGACACTAGGTCACTGATTAGATCTCTTAACTTAGGTTACATTCTGAGATCACGGGCTAGCCACAGATCTTGATCATTGCATCCATGGTTCGCGTTGAATTTCCAAGTAAACTTTACTTGACCTAAGCTTAACCTTGATTTAGATCTTGAGATTAAAAGATAATTAGATCACCAAGTCACTGATAGAAAACCTTGACCATGGGTTCATCCATAGATCTAGCACAATCCAAACAATCATGACCTAAATAGAACTCAATCAATGATCCTCATTGAATCTCCCAATGTTTGAGCTAACCTCATCTTTATCTAGTGACCACGTGCTAGTCAAATGATGTAAACTAGATCTATGACCTACACTTGATCACTAAATGAAAGCTTAAACTTAAACTTGATCTAGAAAATCAGTGCCAACCGCAAGATTAGAAAAAAGACATGAACATATCAATGGTGTACACGTAATCTCTAGAGGAATATAAATATTTGATCTTGGTTGGGAGATTTCATGACAAAGGAAAAGGGAAAGTGCACATGACTTAAAAAGATTCTTAGTGGCTCGAAAAAGGTAACGTCAAAACAGAACAAGCCTTGAAGGTTTAGGGTTTTTCCATAAAAATAACTGAACAAGACTAGGGTTTAAGGCCAAAGACCTAAAACAAAAATGCAAACATAGGAGAAAAGGCTTGGATTCATGAAAAGTTTGACAAGTTCTAAGAGTGGCTCTAATTGGGTAAGGTTGAATTCAAGGTCAACACTAGAATCCAGAACTCTGAGATAAGCAGGCCACCTAGGGGAAAAAAGAAGCTAATCTACAATAGATAGAAAACAAAGAAAAATATACACAGAACCTATTTACATGCTATTGTTCATGGATTCAGAGAAAAATAAGAGAAATAAAACTTCAGGAATTGTCCATGAACAAGAAGCTCTAGAAAATTTCCACTTAAATCTTTTAAAATGTAAGAATCAGAACCCCAATTTCTATCAATAATATATGGTCCTAACCAGATATGATCAAATTTTCCATATTTTCCTTTATCCTCCAATCTAGCATTCCACATCAAGACCAAATCATTAACTTCAAAATTCCTTCCACTAGTTCTTCATTCATACAAATCCTTACATTGAAGCTGCAACCTAACATTTTTGTCATGTGCTTCTCTTTTTGACTCATCCAACTATATCAAATCATCCATCCTTATCTTCATCTCATCATCTAATTCATCATCATATTTCTCGATAAATTTGTACATTTGCAATAAATTATTCTTTGGAAACCTAGCCTATATGCCATGAACTAAATCAAAGGGTGCAAAACCAATAGCTTTCTTCATTTTTATGTGGTCAGCACACAATTCTTTTTATAATTTTTAGTCCTAGGCCATTTTATTCTTATCCAATATTCATTTTAAAAAAATTATCAGGATTTTATTACAGGACTCAGCTTGACCATTTCCTTGTGGGTGATATGGGGAAGAATAAGAGACTTGGATTCCATATTGCTGACAAAAGTCACTAAATTCCTTAGATCTAAAACACATTGTACTGTCAACTACAATATTTTTAGGACAACCAAACCTAGTGAGGATATTTTGTAGCATAGAATCAATTACAACTTTACTAGTGGTTATTTTGGTAAGAATTTCTTCAACCCAGCTCCTAAAGTAATCAGGTGCTACCAAGAACCATGAATGAACTCCACTAGAATTGTTTGGAATCTTTCCAATGAAATCCATTCACCACTTTTGAAAAGGTGCACCAACAATAATAGGCCTCAAAGGTAAATTCCCACTAAACTTAAGCTTACCTGCAAATCTCTGGCAAGCATTACATTTCTTGGCATAGCTATGGGATCCTTGAGGATAGTAGGCCACCAAAAACCAGACCTCATAATCTTATGTGTAGTAGTATTAGCCATGTAATGGCATCCACATGCACCATTATGCATTTGTTCCAACAAGTTCTTTGATTTATTATAGTCCACACATTTGAGAAACACTCCTTCATTGCTCCTCCACCATAACTGACCTTGTATTATTGTATATTTAGTGGCATGCAACTTGACATTTTTATTTCTATTTTCATCCATTTCAGGAGGCAACGTAATTTTCTATAAATATCCAATAATTTATTTATACCATTCACAATAATCCATATTGCAAATATAAGGTATTTTCTCTTCCTCTAGTATATTTTCCTGATTGGCATCTAAATTTCTCTAAGCCATTAATTTTGCAAGTCCTAGGCCTCTAACTAATTTTGTTATCTAAATGTCAATATTAAACTCTTGGATTTTATTTCTCCATTTGCACCTCCTTCCTAAAACTTCTTGTTGAACTAGAATTTCTTTCACAGAAGCACTTTTCACATAAGCAATAATAGTTTCTCCTACCAAATAGCATCTAAAATATTTGACAACTTTAACAAAAGCATATGCTCATTTTTTCAAGATTCCATACTTTAATTTTGTTTCTTGTAAAGACTTACTGAAAAATGATCTAGGCTTCTCAAAACCTTTTGAATTATTTTAGAAGAGTACTGGAGCAACAATACTATATGAAGCAAAGGAGAAAATCTGCAAAGGCCTGTCATAATTAGGTGTTCTTAAAATAGGAGCATCTTTGATAGCTTATTTAATACCTCAGAATGCTTTAGATGCATCTTCACTCCATTCCACCTTGGCTCCTTTATTCATCATCTTTTAAATAGGGATACTAACTTGTGCAAAATTTGTAACAAATCTCCTTAGGAAATTCACCTGTCCAAAGAAAGATGGAATGCCTTTGACATTCATTGGCTAAGGGATTTTATTAATTTCATCAACCCTTGTAGGGTCAATTCTTACTCCATCTTTAGATATAATATATCCTAGGAGCTTTCCCTTTGTGACTCCAAAATAACATTTCTTTGGGTTGAAAGAGACCCCATATTCCAAAGCTCTAACAAAAATCTTCTCAAGATGATCACATTGTTGATCTTCTTTTGTTGAATAAGCTATTAAATCATCTTGATAAATAGATAAAAATTTATTTATAAAATATGCAAATACCACATTCATGGCCCTCTAAAAATTTGACCCAACATTTGTTAAGCCAAAAGGCATTCTCACATAGACATAAGTACCCCATGGTGTGGTGAATGCATTCTTGAATTGTTTAGAATCCTTAACAATGACTTGGTTATATCCTCAGAACCCATCCATCATAGACATTAATTTAGACCCAATAACTCTTTTTAACATGGCTTCCATATTTGAAAAACCATAATTATCCTTCAATGAACTGACATTCATATTTCTAAAATCTATACAAAGTCTGATATCTCCATTTTTCTTTCTTACTAGTAAAACATTTGATACCCATGTAGAATGTTTGATGGTTTTAATAATCCATGCATCTCTCATCTTTCTTAATTTTTCCTGTGTTTTTGGTTTCAGGGTGGGATTAATAGGTCTCAATTTTTGTCTGAAAGGCTTAGTTCCTTCCTTTAAATTAATCTCATGTTGAAACAAATCTTGTCTATAATCCTTCAAATCATCATAAGACCATCCAAAAAATGTCTATATTTTATGAGAAGATCAACTAATAACTTACTAATTTTAGGAGACAATGTTTTTATCAATATACACATTCTTAGGGCTCTCAGTTGTTCCAATGTTTATTTCTTCCAAATCTTCAAGTTTTCTTACATTATTTGGAGGAAAGGACTTGTCTTTATTATCAAAATCTTTTTCAAGAATAACTAGCCCTTGGGAACTCTGTTTGATTTCAATTGAAGCACTTCTTTACCAAAATGGTATCTTTATTATCTAAGGTTTCAATGAATCCACTGAAATTCATTTCTTTATTTAAAATGTCTTCTTCACAATTCAGAAATCTTAGAATATCTAAGTCATCTCCAAAGATTTGCCAATTTTCAACATTGTCTGGTATTGAAGCTCTAGATTGAATTTCTATTTTAGAAATTCCTACAAATGTAATATCCTCAGGTCTTAAGGCAATGTTTTCTAGTAAATCTGCCATTTTTTTCTGACCTCTATCTATCCCATCAATACCAAATGCATCAAATTTCTCTAATTCATCCCAAACAACATTCCTATACTTCTTAAGTCTTTGATTTTTTGAAATGTATTTGGATTTAATCTAAGATATTATCAATGTAGAGTCTCACATCACTCTTCAAATTTTTATCTTATGTCTCGAGGCTAATCTCAAACCTATTAATAAATCTCCATACTCTGCAACATTTTTTGTGCATGTAAACAACAATCTAAAAGAAAACTTGAAGGTTTTAACACTAGGAGCTATCAATAGGATTCCTGCACCAGCTCCTTCCTTAGCACTTTCTCCATCAAATTACATGCTCCAAAAATCATACTGGTCCATTAGATTGTTTTTTCCATCTAATAAAAGCATAGGAAGAGTTCCTTCTTCATCCCCTATATCTTGTACTTGAAAAGATCCAATATCAATATCCACACAGCAATTCATATAAACATCTTCATTTATTTCAATCATTGTGGGGAGTCCTTCTATCCTGAGACACCTTGACATTGTGACCATCATTACTGAAAGTAGAAAAAGACAAATCACATTGCATATTGCCTCCCATTGAAGCACTCCACTTTTTGATAGAAACATTCCATAATGAGAAGGAATATCAATAACCAAGACACTCATGGTTAGTACTTTGTTAGGACATGAAGCCAGCTTATAAGGCGGAGCCTTAATAGTACCAATGACAAGGATTTCTCTAGATTCCATTGCCTAAAATATCCCATGAGGAGTATCAACTTGTAATCCCATTGACTTCATTACCTCTACATGCATAATAGTATAAGATTCTCCTAAATATATCATACAATTTTTAAGCATCTTACCATTGATGACCAAAGTTAATAAAAAGGCATCAACAACTCCTAAAGGATTGTTTACATGATTTGTATTTAAATAAATCTAAGGGATTTTCAAAATCAATTCTTTAGTATCTCTTCCCTTTCTTTTTGACTTATCTTGTATGTTCTTTATCTCTTCAACACCTTCCAGTTTTTGGAATCTTATTAAGGAAACACATCTAGCACTGTGAGGAATTTCTCCTTATGCTCCTTAATTCTTATCATTTCTAAAAATGGAACTTTAACAATCATTTGTGACAACAATTGCCCCATATCAATAGAGGTGTATTTTACATCAGAGGATTTTAGTTTTTCAAGACTAATTCTACCATCCTCAACTTGAATGGTCAAAGTTGATTGTTCTTTCTTTGATTTCTTATTTTCCATTTTGGCAAAGGAAGAACTTGTATCTAGTGTTTTGGATTTTTCCTCATATACAATGTTTGAACCATTTGATTTTCTTACAATTTTGACTTTTGGCTTACTTACATTCTCAACAGATCTTTCCTTCTTTTGTGTCTTCTTGGCATGTGCTTTGTTTTCTTTGATAAAATGCTAGCTGGTTTGCTACCTACATCACCAACTACTCTATTTTTCAAATTATAATTACTTCTTGCTTTAGTAACTAGATCAGCTGTAATTTTTTCTCTTTCCTCATTAGAAGGTCTTCTCACTATTGTAGACTCCTCACTATTTTGAGCATAACATCTTATATTATCAACTTTTTTCTTGTTCACTATTAGACAAAACTTGTTGATGATATACTTTTATTCTACCTTGTGAACCATACATATCATCATTCTCAATTTCATTACCAGAATCAAAATAAGGACATGAATAAGAATCATTTATAGCACAACCATTATAATCACACAAATCACGTTCCTACTCTCCTTGTTCCTCATTTTTATCCATATTCAGAGAAACAACACAAGAATCATGATTATGTGTGGATTAACAAGCTTCACACCAATAATCATTATTACATATTAACAAAAATTTTGTACAGAGGATCAAGATTCCTATTATCATGCTTGTCCTTTCTTTGAGGGAAAATAGGTTTCCCATCCTTAAATTGGGTACCATAAGGATAATTTTGCATTTTTGGTTGTTGACTAAAACTGCTATGGGATGACCTACTATTATGTGGAGCTCTATAATCTTTATGTTCTGGTTCCTTTGGATTGATCCTACTAAGCTACTCATCATCCTTTCTACCCATTTTTCATGATACATTTCTATATTAATGCTTGTCTTATAGGCTTCAGTAAGACTTCTTGGATTCTTGTCTCAAAGAGAATATCACATTTTAGAATCATAACCATTTAAAAATGTAGCAAGACATACCTTTTTATTGAGTCTTATTTTTTCAAAAAGCCTATACATAGCTCTTTGGAACATTGTATTGAATTCAACAACTTCCTCATTTGAATTTTTCTTTATATTGTTGAATTCATTTAAAAAGAATCCCTCATTTGAAAAGTGGTTAAAATAGTCACAGGCGGCGTGGGCTTTGGTATAAACGATAGAGATCAAGACTTTTCTCTCTCTTTAAAATCTGGCGTAGATCTCTTTTTAGGTTACTTGGGATTTTCAACAATCTCCTTGGATAGGTGGAAGCTTGGCGTAATGCCTTGATCATTAGATATCAAGAACTTTACCTTTAAGGTTTCACGGAAACCATAGGATCAAACTCAACATGCATGCCATTTACTTTAATCTCAAAGGTGATACGGACCCACTGGAAAATGTGGTGCAAGGGCATAATGCCTTAAACACTATGTATCAATCATTTACTTCTTAAGGAAAAGCATTTACAAGATCTTTGCAAACCTACTATCTCTTTAATGACATTAGCAACCCCGAGACCTTGACATCGTCAACGACATGCATCACCATGGCGCAATGCCTTAAGGATTAGATCTTACACATCTTTCCATTGAGCCTTTACACCACCCATTTGATCAAGCTCTCATTGGATCTATGTCATTAACCTACACCCTAACTTATTAGTCATAATCCTTCTTACCTCTGAATCACTAAATGAAACCTTACTAGACTTGTCTTAACCCAGGGTATATCTTGAGATTCAAAGACAGTTCGCTACCTCCAAGTTGCTAAATAGATGCTTTAAGTCTGGTCACAATCTGAGATTAAGCATACACCACAAGATCTTGATTTAATCAACGACCAATGCCGAATCTCTAAATACTTTGGCTAACTCTGACTTTATCTAGTGATTCAATGTTGGATGCACATCTTTTTTCTGATCAACTGTTCAGATCCTTCCTCAGAAACTTTACTTGAATTTCTTTAACTCAGGGTATATCTAAAGATTTAGTGACTGAAAATATCTCACTGAAGAGATCTCCAAGTCACCAAATACTTTCCTTAACTCTGATTACATTATGAGATCATGTGGTAGTCCTAGATCTTGATCTCAATCCATGACTTACGTTGAATCTCTAAATATATTTGTACTTGACTAATTTATTATGAGATTAAGCACAAAATGCACATCTCAACCTCGATCGAAGGCCTGCACTAAATCTTGAGACTTTCCCTGAAATCAACAAAATATTATGAAATTAAATGCCTGCCACTCATCTCAAACTCGATCAACAGCCTGCACTAAATCGCTGAAATAAAATGCTGACCTTGACTTTATCTAGATATTACTGTTGGAAACACTGAGAGGGGGGGGGGCTAAATTAGTTTTTGTCTATTACTTACTTTTCAAAAACTTAAATATTGATGAAGGGTGCTCCCCTTAATACCACAAACACATAACAGAACAGAGAAACAACAACAATTTGCAAGAACAGAAAATGGGCTTCTTATTATCTCCACAAATGTGGAATTACAAACTTTCAGAATTACAATATGCAAAGCCACATGGCATTTTACTTACAATATTTTGTAGGACAAAGCCTTGAATTATTACTCCGATCCACCCAGAACTGCTCTAGACAACACTACGGGCCTTCTTTATATAGGCAATTTTCCACCGCCCGAGAAGGTTCCAGAAATCTAGCCATTAAGGCCGACTACCTTTAGCATTTAATTATTTTTCACTTTTATTACAAAAAGGTCGGCTTTAAATATGAGATTAGGTAGCCCAACTTCCGGAAGCCATAAATTTTGAACCGTAGCTCCGTTTGGCTATTATAACCACTTTTCGGAAATGAGAGATTGCGATCTATAGTGCCTAACTAGCAAAGCGCCAGTCAGCCGGGGCTTTGACCTTGATCTGGAGCCTCTAAGGTCCTGAAAATTGAGCTCAAAGGTTTTGCACCCTAAAATCTCAACAGTAAATCCTTAATAACTTCGCCAATACAGATGATCTGGCAATGAAATTTAACTGGCATTCTTAT